>CAKNXH010078206.1:0-10054 GCA_932178445.1 Andricus quercusramuli | reverse complement strand
TTTATTTAATAAAATATAAGGTAAGTTATGTTGATTAAGACGTAACATACCTCATATATTTTTGGTGCATCGGCCTTGGAAATTATAAACTACCAATACAGAAATAAATTAAATTTTTTTTTCTCCTCTATTTTAACGTAAAATCAAGTTCAAATTTAAAAACAATTCAAAACTCCTTATCCATTACTTCCAAAATTTATTTGGAACAACCTACACAAATTACCCATCCTGCTTGTGCTTTGTAGCAGGGCATTATTTCCAAAAAATCCTCCTCATTCTACCTGTCAAAAACTACCTATCCTGCTTGTGCTTTGTAGCAGAGTATCCTGCCTGTGGTATGTAGCAGGGCATTATTTCCAAAAAATCCTCCTCATTCTACCTGTCAAAAACTACCTATCCTGCTTGTGCTTTGTAGCAGAGTATCCTGCCTGTGCTATGTAGCAGGGCATTATTTCCAAAAAATCCTCCTCATTCTACCTGTCAAAAACTACCTATCCTGCTTGTGCTTTGTAGCAGAGTATCCTGCCTGTGCTTTATAGCAGGGCATTCTTTCCAAAATTCACTTAAAGTCCCTTACAAATATGTCATTTTAGAATGAATTCAAATACTAACAAAAGCATAAAGCGTAAATTCAAATCAAGAGGAGATAAAAAGATTAAAGAACTTTTTGACAAAATAAACACTTCAAGTTCACAAGTAGAATCCCAAAAAGAAATCCAAAACGATAACGAATTTCAAATTACATTTAACTCTTTGTTTGTCAAGGCTGAAGCTTTCATGACAATCAAAAGTTGAAAGACTGAACCTAATTTGCTCGATAATCACCTATCTTTCTATTTTAAAAAGATATGCCTAAATTTTTTCTGTCTCTTTTACGTATGGTTAAGAACCCTATTAAAAAACTGAGATATAAAAAACTTGTCAATTAAAGAAAAAGCACTGGAACTCAAACTTCGAATTTCTTCTATTACTTGTCTATGATATTTATCTCTTTATCATATAAACCTGTCTATATTATTTCTTTCTCTGTGATCTGAACCTGTCTATATTATTTCTCTGATTCTCACCCGTCAATGATTTTTATCTGCATATTATATTTACATGTATGTGTCCATATTTATCATTTATAAAGCGTGTGTGAACATCTAACCTAAAAAGTGTCAAAGTATTCAAAAAATTAAGAAATGAAAAATTATAAATGTCCGCCCCAGGTTTAAACACAAACTTTGAAAAACGCGTTACAAGAAATCAAGCACAAAAAGACCCCGCGTTAGCAGAAATAGTGGAAAATACCCAAAATCTTCCCATACGAACAAAAAAATCTCTAAACTTTAATCAAGAAATTTTAGAAAAACAAGACTCACCGATAGTCCAAAGACTAAAAGATAATAGTGTAATTTATGCTTCAAACTCGAATTTCGACGAAACATTAGGAAACGATACCCTTCTAGATGAAACTTTAACAAACAGCAGAATAAACTTCAGAGCGAATTCTACTGTTGCAGATTCAGAAAAATCAGTAGAAAACCAAGAAACTTCCATAGAAAAATCAGTTAATTCATTTCCAAACTCTTTTTCCGATTCGCAAAAATCACAAGAAAAGCAAACAACACTTTTTTCAGAACATATAAATTCGAATATCGAAATAAAAAACGTTGATAAGCAAATTAAAATCGAAACTATTTTACCAGAAATAATAATAACAAACCCTTACGGAGACAATTTCAATCTATCAGACTCAGACTCTGAAATTAAAAAAGACAGTATGAGTAAACTCCCTAACAACCAGCAAATCTCACTTCGAGATGCGCTCGAAGTCGTTCCCTTGTTCGACGGAACAAATAACGTCCCCTTTTCACATTTCATAGAATCATGTTTTGAAGCAAGATCAATGGTCCCTAACGCCGAAGCCGAAGCAAATCTAGTAAAACTACTTCGTTCTAAAATCTCGGGAGAAGCAAGAAAATGCATTTATGGTCATACATTTTATTCAATAGAAGAATTAGTAAATAAACTCAAAACGGTATACGCTCCTACTAAAACAGTATATCAACTCCAAGGGGAACTCGGTAATATATATATGTGGGAAAATGAAAACGTAATATCTTATGCTTCGCGTATTAAAGAAATTACTGATAGAATAATTGACGCTCATAAAATGAACAATAAAGGAACAACCGAAAAATCCTTTCAAACTGAATTAGAAAATTACGCGATGGATCATTTTATTAGAGGACTTAGACCAGAATTAGAAATGAGAATAGGAACAGCAGATTCATTTTTGGAACTTGCTACTAAAGCAATTGAAATTGAAAAAAGATTAGCAACTAACAAAGACATAAGAAAAGAATCGCGACCTGTTCCTTATTCAGGAGAAACTTCTAAGTCCAATAAAGTACACCTTACAAGAGGAGAAAATGCACAATGTCAATTTTGCGAAAAAAACCGGTCATGTAGCATCAGTATGTCGTATTCTTGCAAGACAACTATCAAACCATCAAAATACTCAATTTAATCGAACAAATAATTCTCAGACACAATTTCCTAATAATTATTCAAAACCTTACTTTAATAATAACAATAATCAAAGACAATTTTTTCCGAATAATTTCCAAAATCAAAGACAATTTTCTCCAAGTAATTTTCAAAGACAATCATTTCCTAATAATTCTCCAACTCAAAGACAATCTTTTCCTAATTATCCCCAAAATCAACGATTTCAAGCACAAAATAATTGGTCAAATGACAAACCCCGATATGAGCTGTGGGGAACTCAGAATAAATACAACCAAGATAGACCCCCGTGGAGAGAACAGGGTCCTAACCAACAATGGAATAGAAATGACTCTCGAAACGACCCAAAAGACGTGAATAACTATCTGCCTAAACCTAATAAAATAATATGTCACTATTGCAAAGAACCGGGTCATGTAATTAATGATTGCCGTAAAAGACAACATAATAATCAATATCAACAGCAACAACCGCAACAATTGAATCCTTCTCAACAAATAAATCCGGAAAACTCCAATGTCCTTCCCAGACCGGTTGCTCAGAGGAAGGCCTAAAGAAAAAATTAAATGCATCCGATCCTAATTCTGAAAATATAGATGAACTAAAAACAGTAAAAGTAAACTTAAGCGTCACTGATACTATACCTCACATAACGCTATCAGCAAACGGTTTGAATAATCCTGTAAGATTAATGATTGATACAGGTGCAGGTCCTAATTTAATTAAAGAAAAAGCAGTCGAATCGTTCGTAAACATTAATAAACAACATTGTCTGAAACTTACTGGAATTAACGAACACCCAGTATACACTCTCGGTCAAATAACAATAAACATTCTAGAATTTCCAACAATTTTTAATATAATTTCCAATGAAGTATCAGTAGAACACGACGGAGTCTTAGGAAGTGAATATTTTCGCAAAAACAATGTAAAAATAAATTATGCAGAAAAGCAACTAGAAATCAATGGAAAACACTACCCTTTTGACTCCTCTGAAATAATCACAATTCCGCCTAGAACAATTTCTGACTTTTATATACATGTTAAAAACAAGGATAAGGAAATAGGATACGTCCCTGAATTGTTGCCTAAAGACAGTGGTATATATTTCGGAAACGCAATAGTTAAAAATAACAACGGTAAAGCGTATTTAAAAATCGCTAATACTCGTGAAGAACCAGTAGTACTTGCAATTCCAACTGTAGAAATTCTCGACTTTGAAGAATTGACACCTGAAGATAATGAAGTTTTTATTACACAAAATCAAAATGAAACTAATAAATACCAAACAGTCGAACAAGTCCTTAGCTGTTTTCTGAATTCAAATAAAAATGGAGATTATGTTCACAAAACCTTTAATATTGCAAATGAAGATAGAGTCAAGTCAATGAAAGAACTATTAAGTCTTAAACATTTAAATAAAGAAGAATATGCACATGTAGAAAAACTCATTAAACAAAACGCAGACCGATTCCATATACCAGGAGAAATACTCGAAGGCACAAACGTATTAAAACACAGCATTATAACCACGGACGAAATACCAGTTTTTACACGACCATACAGACTCCCCCATGTCCAAAAAGAAGAAATCCAAGATCAAGTCAAAGAATTAATTAAGACAAAAATAATAAAGCCATCACAATCTCCATATAATACACCAGTATTTCCAGTCCCTAAGAAACCGGACTCTCACTGAAACATAAAATGGCGTATGGTTTTAGATTATCGCAAATTGAACGAAAAGACTATCAGTGATTCATATCCACTTCCAAATATTACAGAAATTTTAGATCAATTAGGGAAAGCCCAATACTTTTCGGTATTTGACTTAGCATGGGGATTCCATCAGATAAAAATGGACCCTCGAGATTCACACAAAACAGCCTTTTCAACTCCCTTCGGACACTATGAATTCGACCGCATGCCGTTTGGTTTGAAAAACGCCCCTGCCACCTTTCAACGCCTTATGGACTTAGTATTGACTGGCCTTCAAGGCACAGAACTTTTCGTCTACCTAGATGATATAGTTATTTATGCGGATACATTAGAAGAACATGATAAAAAATTCACAGAATTAATAAATAGATTACGTAACGCAAATCTTAAATTACAACCTGACAAATGCGAATTTTTGCGTCCTGAAGTAAAATACCTAGGACATATTATCGATGAAAATAGAGTGAGACCAGACCCTAAAAAAGTAGAAGCCGTCAAAAAATTTCCAGTTCCTAAAAAACCAAAAAATATCAAAGAATTCATAGGATTAGCAGGATATTATAGAAAATTTGTCGACGGATTTTCAAAAATCGCCGCACCTCTAAATAAATTATTGAAAAAAGATACACCATTTGTATGGACAGAATCCCAGCAGACTGCATTTGACACATTAAAGGAAAAATTATGTAACGCGCCTTTATTACAAAGACCAGATTTCTCGCAACCTTTTGTACTAACGACAGATGCATCAGGATTTGCCGTTGGTGGAATTTTATCACAAGGAAAAATTGGCAAAGATAAACCCATTGCTTACGCCTCTAGAAGTTTAAATGATAATGAAAGAAAGTATGACACGTATCAAAAAGAAGCCCTAGCAATTATATTTTGTGTAACACATTTCCGCCCCTATCTATACGGACACAAATTTACGCTAGTAACCGATCACAAACCATTAGTTTGGTTTCAAAATTGCAAAGATCCTTGTTCTAGAGTAACAAGATGGAAATTTAAATTAGCTGAATATGACTTTCAAGTTGTCTATAAAGCAGGAAAAATGAATGTAAATGCAGACGCGTTATCAAGAAACCCCACAGATGTTAATGACGAAATAGAAGAAGAAGATATTAAAATAAATGAAAAAGTTACTCAAATAAAAGAAGTAAATATTAAAATAAAAGAAGATATTGAAATAAAAGAAGAAGTTACTCAAGTAAAAGAGGAAGATATTAAAATAAATGAAAAAGTTACTCAAATAAAAGAAGAAAATATTAAAATAAAAGAAGATACTAAAATCAAAGAAAAAGATACTCAAATACAAGAAGAAGATACTAAAATAAAAGAAGAAGATACTAAGATAAATGAAAAAGATACTAAAATAATGAAAGTTAATCAAGAAACATACTCTACGCGCTCAAAATCAAATTCAAAATCGAGTTCTAACAGAGACTCACAATCAAGTTCAAAATCGAGTACTAATAAAGAATCAAAATCTAAGTTTACTGATTCATGTTTAAACTCACAGTCGAGTTTCAATCCAAGTTCAAGTTCAAATTCTAATATGAAAATAAATAAAGAAAACGATATTCTTACTGAAGTATTATTTAATCAAGTTAAAAAAAGAATTTATGTATTACTAAATCAAATGGATCTCTCAAATCTAAATGAAATAACAGAATCAAAATGCCACGCGATGGTAACAAGACGAAAATCAAGAAATCAAACTGAAGAAACTAAAAATCCAGTTAATAGGCAAGAAAATATTCAAGAAACCTTTATAGAAGATAATAGCGAAGATAATTACGAAAAGGACTCTCAAGAAGAAATCATTATTAAGAAAAAACGAGGTAGACCACGCAAGGCTACACTAAAAACAAAAAACTTTATCCCTACTCTTGCAGCAAAAAAGAGAGGAAGACCAAGAAAAGAAATTATTACTAAATCAAAAAAGGACAATGAAGTAAAAACGGACGTTAATCCCGATTATATATCAGACAACTCAGACTCTGATCCAGATTATGATGAAAATATAAAGAAGAAAAAGAAATCCTGTAAGAAAAAGAAGAAATTGAAAACCCAAGAAGAAGAAGAAGATAGCAACGCAGAAAATCCAGATTATTTTTCCAGTTCCAGTGAATCAAGCAAAAATGAAAAATTAAGCGATCCTGAAGAAAATTTTTTAGAAGATTACAATGAAAATTTAAATGCTGAAAATTCCAATGAAAATTTGTTTAATTTAGATGAAATTAATCCTGATTTTAATGAAGATTTACCAGAAACAAAGTCAAAATCTTCTAAAAAAGTGAAATAACTTCGATAAATAATTTTTTTTTCTCATTCTTATTCTCAAATTTAACTAAAATGCTTTTTTTTATAAAATTCCAAATTCAACGTCATATAAAATAATTACAAATATTGATTTATTTTTTTAATTAGATTTCATTGGATAGCTAAAATTATTTATAAGATTTTCTTCATGAATTATAACTATTGAATTAGACATGTTGAATAATACTAATTCATGTCTGCATTTATTTTCCAGAATCCAGCCATCGAGAAGCAATATGTCTTGGCATAAAATGTCGCTTTCCTAATTCAATGTTATTTATCCAACAGCAAAACCATTAAAATCTTATATCAGATATTGAAAATGTGATATGCTTTCAACTTAAGCCTCTAAAAAAGTTAAATTTTAATTTTTTATCATATCACAGAAGTTCAACATCTTCCTTTAGTTTCCACGACGTCAATTCAAGAATACATTTGTCAGTATATCAATTAAAGTTAACCCCTTATAGAAGATCTATTAGCTTAAATTAAATTATTCTCCGAAAGCAAGACATTAGTTTTACCAAATTACATTTTTTTTCTCTCTAAGCTATGATATCAAAAAATTATAACTATTCATAAAAAAGATAGAAAAGCAATAGTTTTGTACCTTAATTTTAATCCATTTTTCTGTCGTACTTCCCATGATCACTTCTTTCACAAAACTGATCTTTCTTTTAAAATCTCAAGTATACATATGGGATAGATAGAGTAGATAATTGAACCCCACTTTTGAAATACATTTTTCCTACGAACCAATCAAAATAAATAAGTTTTTGACCACACCCCCATAACAGCATCTATTGCAACCTCAGACGAAGACCCCTATTCCTAATCTTAGTATATTCAACTCCTATACTTACCACTACTTTATACTACCTAGAATTTGAAACTGTTTTAAAACCCCAACCTACATTCATCTCTCTTTTTCTATTTACCTCTCACTCAATGTCTTACTTATTTTCCAATCTACATTCATACATCATGTATCCTAATGAAGTATTAATTGCAAGAACTTTGAAATAAACAAGTTGATTATTAATTTATTTTGCTTAAACCTTTACATAAAATCATAAAATATTTTTAAAAAAAGCAAAAATTAATTATGACTATTCTATACATTCACTCATTTCGCATTCAATCACTTCTTATCTATTCAATTCTCACTTATAACTTTCTCAAGAATTTTTTTTCAGGTAATT
The DNA here is from genome assembly GCA_932178445.1 of Andricus quercusramuli. NCBI lineage: Eukaryota > Metazoa > Arthropoda > Insecta > Hymenoptera > Cynipidae > Andricus > Andricus quercusramuli. The sequence continues at coordinate 2,294 of CAKNXH010078206.1, read as the reverse complement.
TTATTTTTTTTTCCTTGCTAATTTTTCTATTTTTTTTATCAGATATGTGAATTCACGTACTTAAGGAAATTTTGAACTATGTAAGGTTGGAATCTTTTCTTTCCTTTCTGTACAGAAATTATTCCAACTCCTGAAAGCCCAAAGATTGTGCACTCAGACTATATGGACGGCATTGATCCATACGGCTATTCAAAACGTAACAATTACCTAGTTAATACTTATTGTTTTCCACGGAAATCAAAATTATTTAGATTCATGTTGGAAAATAAAGCGTCTATAAAAAACAGCAACAATCATAATGCTTTGCGAAGATGCCAAACATAAAAAATTCTATTTTTTACCAGAAAGCCTTATCAAATATTGTAAAACTTGCTTCCTTCTAGTTACTTCAAATTGTAAAACATTCCTCCGAGAATCAAATTCATGGTATTTCCTTGGTAAAATATCACAAGTACAACAACAATGTTATTCATGTTCGAGATACTTATTGTATCCTAAAAGAGAATTATCTACATGTAATGTTTATTTGCAAGTATCTGATCAATAGACACAAGAATGTATGCGAGACACCGAAATTAACACTAACATGTAAAATGAGCAAAAATGTTTTGCAACCAAATTTTTTCCTTAAATTATACAATACACTAATTCAATATTTTCGCTCATTTCACAATTAAATATGAAACAAGCGATCAAATACAACCTAATTTAAATATTCCTACTACTCAAGCATACCGATATTTTTACGTATGATTATTATATTCCTACTACATGCACTTGCATGAATTTAATATAAACTAAAAAGAAAAAATACAAGAAATTAAAAATATATACTTTTTTTTCTATTATAACAATAAGCATAATTAGGTAAAACAAACATTGACATAAAACTTTCTATTTTTTCATTATAAGATTTAAATTTTACTATCTTAAAAATATTGTATGTTTTAGTAAAAATGGAACCAGCTAATCTAAGTATAAATCCAGCTGAATCAGTCAGCCCATTGCAAACATTGAATGAAATTAGTGTCGAATATAACTTTTCTAACCTAAATTATAAAGTCGTTACTTTACAACCAAAATCGCCTCTCCAAGTATTTGTTATAACTTGCGAAATATCTAAAGGTCATACAAATTATGCAAAAACTAGCGAACCTTTTGTCTCGAAACAAACAGCGAAACACGATGCTGCAAGAAAGATTTTAAGATTGTTATCCAATATATACCTTTTTAGTAATGACCAATTACCTACAGATAATGATAACGAGCGAGAACCAGAAATAAAATTTGGAAAAATTAAACTTTATAAATGGACTAATGCCTGCGAAAGATGTTATCAAAGAGGGCATAGGGCAATAGATTGCCACGGCGTCAGAAGAAATCAAAATTATATAGACTAATTTCGTTCACGTAAAGTTTCTTCAACAAATATTACATAAGCATATAAGCATTACCCATTTAGAGTTAGACGAAAAGATCCCAAACCAATATTAAAAAATAATAATAATAATAAGACGAACAATTAATCTTTTCCTCTTTCTCAAAAGCGTGCGTTCCTAGAATATAAGATCCGCTACGTAGACAACCGAACCCAAAAGTTTAAAATACACAAATTACAATAAACAAGTTTGATCATGGTCATTACATTCCCATTCTCAAACTTAAGGGGGGGAGGTGTCACGTCCCGCGACTTTTATAATAATAATATATAATTAAAAACAATATATTATTATTACAGAACATTCATATTCAATAGTTTATGACCATATAACATTTATATTCAATTGATTATAACTACATAACATTTATATTAACTAATAAAACAACAAGCTGAAATATCATATCCAATATCCAATTATTATTGTCAAAATCATATTATATACAAACCCGACATTGTTAAAATCATTCGTGAAGAACGGATTTGTAACGAACAAAGCAATGGACCATGATGAGTTGTACGCATCAATTTTTCGCACAACAAACAGGCACACGCTAATCAAAAACACATAAATTAATCAACAAGGCAACCAGAAAAGCTAGCTGCATTTTATTTCCCATACGCTTACAAAATGCTGGTACCTTTAGCACTTACATAGCACAGTAAACGAAAATAAGCGATACACATAAAAATCTCGCCTATTCAACACAAGAAATGGGCACATAATAATCAAAGGACCATAAATTAATCAGCGAAGTAACCATGAGAACTAGCCACATCTTCAAATCCTATACACCTCCAAATGCTGGTACCTACAGCACATATACAGTACATTAAACTAAAATGAGCGGGCTAC
>CAKNXH010078142.1:0-12787 GCA_932178445.1 Andricus quercusramuli | reverse complement strand
ATAAGTTTTTAATTTCTTGCCCGCTAATATAGAATTTTAATGAATACATTTTTTGTGACATTAAATTTGAAAATTATAAAAATTATTAGTTGAAAATGTCGATGTTAATTTAGGTTCAGAATTAGAATGAGCCATGGCCATAATATTCAAATTATTCAATGATTTCAACGACTACAAAAGGTTTCACAAACAAAGATTTAAGAAAGATTTCACAAATATTTAAAAATATTTCACAAAGATTTCAAACATTTCAGAAAGATTTCAAAGATTTCAAAAAGATTTCGAACATTTCACAAAGATTTTAAAACTTTCAAAAGATTTCGAAGATTACAAAAATTTTAAAAAGATTTAAAAAGAAAATTAAATTAAAAAGAAAAACCAGATTTCTAAGATTACAAAAATTTTCAAAGATTTGAAACGATTTCAAATTTTTGTAGAAGATTTCACGAAAATTTCAAATATTTTAATGATTTTAAATTAATACAAAAGACTTCAGAAACATTTCACGAATATTTCAAAAATTTCGTAAAAGTTTCATGAAGTTTTTAAAAGAATACGAAATTTTCAAAGATTTCAAACAGTGTACAGTATAACAGATGTCAAAGATTTTAAACGATTTCAACATTTTTCAGAAGATTTAAAAAGATTTCACAAGGATTTTAAATATTTCAATGATGTCAAATAAATACAAAATATTTCAAAAATGTTTCAAAGATTTGAAACGATTAAAAATTTTTTTAAAAGATTAAAAAAATATTTTAAATATTTTGATGATTTCAAATTAATACAAAAGATTTCAGAAACATTTCACAAATATTTCAAAAATTTCGTAAAAGTTTCATGAAGTTTTTAAAAGAATACAAAGATTTCAAACAGTGTACAGTATACCAAATGTCAAAGATTTCAAAACAGTTCAAAGATTTTAAACGATTTCAACATTTTTCAGAAGATTTAAAAAGATTTTACAAGGTTTTTAAATATTTCAATGATTTCAAATAAATACAAAAGATTTCAAAAATATTTCAAAGATTTGGAACGATTTCAAAATTTTTTAAAAGATAAAAAATATATTTTAAATATTTTGATGATTTCAAATCAATACAAAAAATTTCAGAAGCATTTCACAAATATTTCAAAAATTTAATAAAAAATGTGATAACGATTTCAAAGAAAACAAGAATTCGAAGATTAGAAAAAAATTTCGTAGATTTCAAACGATTTCAATTTTTTTAGAAGATTTCAAAAAAGTTCACAAAGATTTTAAATACTTGAATGATTTCAAACAAATACGAAAGATTCCAGAAATATTTTACAAAGAATTCATAATCATTTCAACAGATTTCAAGCATTTCAAAGATTTCGAAAGAAAAAAAAAATTTGTAAAATGTACACCAGATTTCAAAATATTTCACAGATTTTATACAAAATTTATTAAAGATTTTTAAAATATACAAGAATTTCAAATATTTCAAAAAGGGTACATACAGTACACCAAATTTCGAAGATTTAAAACAATTTCAAAGATTTTAAACGATTTCAAACTTTTTTAGAAGATTTAAAAATATTTCAAAAATTTGATAAGGATTTCAGAGATTTTGAACGATTTCAACATTTTTTAGAAGATTTTATAAGACTTCACAAAGATTTTAAATATTTCAAATGATTTTAAATGAATATAAAGATTTCAGAAAGATTTCACAAATTTTTCAAAGATTTCCTAAAGATTCCAATAGATTTAATGTATTTCAAAGATTTAGAAAAGGGTGTATAGTATTTGAAAATATTTTAAAGATTTTAAACGATTTCAACATTTTTCAGAAGATTTAAAAATATTTCACAAGAATTTTAAATATTTTAATGATTTCCAATGAATACAAAAGATTCCACAATTATTTCAAAGATTTCATGAAAAATTTATTAAAGATTTTAAACGATTTAAAATGTTTTTAGGAGATTACAAAAGATTTAACAAATCTTTCAAAGAATTAATGAGGATTCTATTAGGTTTCAAAACATTTCAAAAATTTTATTTCATGAAACATTTATTACAGATTTCAAAAAAATTAAATTATTTCAAAGATTTTAAAAAAGATGCAGTATATAAATCAGATCTTAAAAAATTCCAATGTTATCTAACTAAAGAGATTATTATTAAAAAATACGGTAAGCAATTAAGGAAAATGAAACAGACTGAAGTTAATGAAAAGGAAAGTTTTTACGATCATAAAATTTGTACTGCTTTTTTAATTCTTATTGAATATATAATGTATATATTTTCTTATAAAAATGAATTTTTTTAAATGTTCAAATGGTTTTGATTCTTATATTTATAGCTCAGATAGAAAAGTTGTACTTATTATTAAAAACTTTACAACTGTATATGTGTTTTTATGTAAGCTAAAAAAATAGCCAAACTCTGCACTTTTTAATGAAAATTGTTTAAATAATTAATCGTTATTGGAAATTTGCAAAGTATCGTAGTTAAGATTAATTGGAAATTGATTCATTCTTAAAATTGAGCCTATTCGTTGAAAAATGGCCAAATTTTCCATTTGTTTCTGAAAATAGTTTAAATAATCAAGAATTTCGTAAATTTTTAAAGCATCATAGAAAAATGTCATTGGAAAGGCATATTTAGTTAATTTTGTAATAAAATTAAGCCTATTCGTTGAAAAATAGTCCAAATTTAAATTTATTTATGAAACTTTCTACATAATTTTAGCACAGATATATAACCTTCTTTGATAAATCTGAAAATCTTGAAAAAAATGGTACTTCTAAAAACTTAAAAAATTGTTTGAAACTAAAAATTTAAACTGGATTTTCGTTGTTATCAAATAGAGAAACTTTTATGATATGCATCATGTTCATGGTATCATATTCGTTAATAGACTCCGCTTTCTTTAAAGATAAATGTGCCAAGGATGAACACATTTTTATAATTTTTGCAATTGATTGCAATAATAGTTACAATTAGAGCGACGTCATAGTCTTCGAAAATCTAACTGAAAGATAAATAAAATAAAATTTTAAATGTTCATAATTTTCCATTATTTGTTATTATAATAGGAGAAACTTGTAGTTGAAATTATAAAACTTTTTTTTTTAATTGCTTGAAAAACTTCCCCTTTTTCCCCTTTTCTCGTTAAATATGCGATATTTGAAATTTTATCCATTATTTAATAACAATCAAAGCAATTTTGCACTTATAAAATTATTTATGAAATGAAAGATGGAACATTTTAAAGCAAATTGAACTTTTTAAATAAGTATTAAAGGATTAACAATATCAGTTGCAATGTACAAAGTTAAATACCTAATTTTTTCTTCATCAAAACTTATTTTTGAAAATAAAAATTGTTAAACATTTTCCTAGGAATCTTAAAAAAAAATTTTATTCTCTCGAAACTTCTTTTTTTAAATTAAATTTTTCCTTATTTTTTTTTAGAATCCTGCATAAACTTTTAAACCTTCGGAACATTTTTAAAAATAATTAGAGTTTTTCCTATTATTAAAAGAAAAAACTACTGAATTATGAAAATGGGCATAAAATCTTCTCCACTTCTCGACGATATTTTAAGAAACCATTTCAAATGTTTTTAAATATTGAAAAAAAATATTTTCTTAAAATTAATTTTATAAAAGAAATAATTTTTAAATTTTGCTAGGAATCTTCAGAAAGTGTTTGCATTCTCTTTAAATCCTTCAAATTTCTTAAATGTTTCGAATTGTTTTTCAATCTTCTCTTAAAATTTATTTTCAGAATAGAAAATCATTTTATATTTTCCCAGAAATCTTAAGGCAATTGTTTTAATCTCTTGAAATCTTTCAAAATTCTTAAAAAGTTTCAATATTTTTTTCGATATATTTAAGAATTTACATTTTGTTTTAAATTTGTTGAAATATTTCAATTTTAAATTATTTTTGAATATTTTTTAAAACTTCTACATATATTAAGTATCTTTTAAAATGATTCATGTTTTTCCTGAAATTTAAAAAGAATCCTCCAAAATTAAGAAATGTTACACACTCCTCTCCGAAATTTTAGGAAATCATTGGAAAAGTTTTGAAACATTTAAAAAAATATTCTCTCAAAATTATTTTTACAAAATAAAAAAATCTATCCATTTTTAGAAACAAATGTCGTTCGCTTGAAACTTTTTTTAATTTTTTGTTCGAATTCTTAAAAAATCTTCATTTTGTTTCTCTTTTGAAATTTTAGGAAATCATTTAAAATGTTTTAAATCTTTTTCAATTTTCTCTTAAAATTTATGTTTCAAAATAATAAATCGTGTGAAATTTCGTAGGAGTCTTTTTTTTATTCTCTTGAAACCTATCAAAATTCTTTTAAAAACTTTTTTTTTAACCTTCAAAAATCTACGTTTTGTTTAAAATTGTTTGAAATCTTCAAATTTCAAATATTTTTGAATTTCAAAAAAACTTTCACACCTTCTAAGTATCTTTTGAAATGATTCAAATTTTTCCTGAAATTTTTTTTATCCTGAAAAATTAAAAAGATTGGCTTAAAATCTTTTAAACAACTCTCCGAAACTTTGGGACATGATTTGCAATGTTTTGAAATTAGTAAAAAATTTTCTCTTCAAATTAATTTAAAAGAATAAAAAAAATCTTCATTCTTTAAAACTTATTCGAGCTTAAATTTGGTTTAATCCTGTATATTCTTTTTCGAAATTGTAGGAAATCATTTAAAATGTTTCGAAATCTTTTTCAATTTCATCTCAAAATTTATTTTTCAAAATAAAAAAAAACATTTGAAATTTGCTTAGGTATCTTAAGATATTTTTTTTTGTCTCTTGAAACCTATCAAAAATTTCGAAAAGCTTCTTTTTTCGAAATCTTTAAAGTCTACATTTTTTTAACACTTTCTGCAAAAAAAGTTATAAAATCTGTTCAAAATTTTTAAACCATAAAAATATATATATTTTTTTAAATTTTTCTTAATTTTTTTTTTTTTAGAATCCTGCATAAACTTACTCCAACTTGATTTTTTTTTCATCTTCTATTTTCTTTTCCGAACCCGTAGGAAATTATTGGAAACGTTTTGAAATCTTTTTCAATTTTCTCTACAAATTTATTTTAAAAGTTGAAAATTAATTTATATTTTGCCAGAAATCTCGAGACAATTTTTGTATTTTCTTGAAACCTTTCGAAATTCTGAAAAAGTTTCTATTTTTTCTTGAAGTCTTTAGATTTTAATTAAATTTTGAATATTTTCAAAACTTCGACACCTTCTAAGTGTCTTTTAAAATGATTCGGATTTTTTCTGAAAAAAAAAGTTATAGTAAGAATTAAATGACACATCTTGGAGAGATAACATATCAAAATTTTGTATTTAACTAATTTTATTTTTCCTCTGACGTTTTTATATCACTCTGGATGGATTTCCAACGATCTAAGTATATCCAATTTTTAAAAATAAATCTTTAATCGCAGAAATCATTTTAAATTAATTAAAAATGCAACATGTTTTACAATAAGATTATTCTTTTCGACATATGAAACTAAATGTTTAATCTTTCCCCTTTTTTGTAAGAAAACTACCCTATTTCCCATTTCTTGAGCTCATTTTTCGCTGTGATCCCTGCAATTATTTTCATTTTACTTTCAGTTATATTTTTGGTGACATTTTGGATTCATTACATTGGATAAGAGAAGAAGAAAAAAAAGGAGAAAAGTGAACAATATAGAAGTATTTGTCGTTAGAATTGATTTATAATGGAGCGTCATTCATTGCATAATATTGAAGAAAATGAAACTACTGAAAAAAAGGAAATATTAAGTATACCATTAATTAAAGAACAAATAGAAATAAATACTGAAATAAATGAGAAATCAAATGAAAGTTTATGCTCAAATAAAAATGATAATTCAATTCCATTTTGTAATGTTTCACTAAGTGAGTTCCTCGACCTTACTCCTGAAAATGATTTAAAATCTCTAAAAAATGAAGTGAATACTAAAACTGCAGATGAAAAACGTAAAAGAAATGCTGAGAAGCAGAAGCGTTACAGAGAAAGACAAAAATTACAAAACTTAGGAAAATTATATTCGTCTGATGAACGTAAAAGCAATGCTGAGAAAAAGACGCTTCATAGAGAAAGACAAAAATTGAAAGAAAATGAATTGCAGGATGAGAAAAAAGAAGTGGATATTGAAGTTGGAATTTATAAACAAAACAAAAATGCTGAGAAGCAGAAGCGTTATAGAGAGAGACTAAAATTGAAAGAATTGGATAGTGAAGTTGCAATTAATAGACGTAAAATAAGGAACGAGAGGTACAGGCGTTTGACAGAAAGAATAAAATTGGAAAACAATGAATTATATTTGGCTGATAGACGTAAAAAAGCAGCTAAGAGGACGAGGCTTTATAAAGAAAGAAAAATAAAAGAAAACGCTGAATTATATTCGGCAAAACGGGCTGAGGAGCAGAAACTTTATAGACTGAAAAAGAAAACGGAAAAAAATAAATTTCAGGATGGGATGGAAGAAGTGGATATTGAAGTTGCAATTATTAAATGTGAAATAGATACTGATGATTAGAAGCTAGAGAATGAAAACATAAAAAAAAATTAATTATATGTCTCTAATGAACGTAAAAAAAAGCTGAAGTGCAGAAGCATTATAGACTAAAAAAATGGAAATAAATGAAATTCCGGATCTGAATTGAAGTTGAATCGACAAGATTTCATAAAAAAGGGTATGTTAAAAGCATATAATTTCATCAAATTTAAATATAATTATTCAAATTATCCATGATCATAACATCAGTGAAGAAAACTTTTGTTTGAAAGAATATTTTATTCTATTTAAATTTTTAGAATGTCGACATCACCTTCATCTTTTTTTGAGAATTCATTTTCCCCTGTCATTTTTTGGTTGAAAATTTAACAATTACGTTTTCAGAAAATCAAGTTTCTTGGTTAAAAAATCTTCTTTTGGGTTGTATGTTGAACTCTAATGGGAATTCATTTTTCACTACTTCGTTGAAAGTGGAACTATTTTTTTTAATTAATTTTTTTGGTTGATTTATTGATGATATATTTGGATGTTATTTTGTAGAAAAATAGTTTTTTTTTTAGTAGAAAAATAATCTCATTAGTTAAAACTTCATCTTTTTGGTTTAAAATAATTAATTTCTTTGTATCGCTTTCACCTGAAAATTGATGTATTTTTGGTTTAAAACAAAATTATTGTGTTTACGATTAATTTTTTAATATGGGTCCTTTTTTTTAACTATTTGGTTAAAAATTCCTGTATTTTGTTAAAAATACATTTTTTTGGTAAACAATTATTCTCGGTAGAAAATTTATCCTTTATGCTAAATAAAAATTCATTTCTTCTGTTTGAAATTTTTTTTTTTACACTAAAAATTAATTTTGTTAACAGAATATTTAAGTTTTCTATTTTTTGTTGGAAATCCATCTTTTTTTGTTAAAAATTCAACTATTTAGTGAAAATTTTGTTTCAAGTCTGACTTTTTTGTTAGAAAAGTAATCTTATTAGTTCAAACTTCATCTTTTAGATGGAAAATTTATTTCTTTCGTTACATTTTTTTTTGTGGTTTAAAATTTTTTTCAACTGAAAATATAAAAATTCCGTTTTTAGTTGAAAAGTTATCTTTTTCAGTTGAAAATTCAGGTATTCGGTTACAAAATTTATCTTTTACTGTAGAAATTTACTTCTTCTTGGTTAAAATTTCATGTGTTTAGTTAAAATTAAAATTTCTGACTGAAAATTTAACTAGGTTATATTTTCAATTGAAAATTGACAAAAATTTTTTTTTTTAATTCATGTATTTTGTTGAAACTTTGTCTTTTATGGAAAAGTAATCTCATTAGTTGAAAATTAATCTTTTTGGTTAAAAATTGATGTTTTTGGATGAAAATTTAACTATTTTTTGTATTACATTTTTTTTTAATCTATGTATTTTGTTGAAAATTTGTCTTTTATGGAAAAGTAATCTCATTAGTTGAAAATTCTATTTTTGGTTGAAGACTGATATTTTTTAATTGAAAACTTTTATATTTTCTTACAAAAATTTTTTTTTCTTTGGCAGAAAATTGTTCTTGGTTGGAATTTCATCTTTCGTTCAAAATTGAACTATTTATTGGTTAAAAGCTCAATTGGTAGAAAATTCGTTTTGTTAAATTGAAATTGAATTTTTGAAACTGATAATTTAACTATTCTATTTTTTGTTGAATTTTTTTTTGTTTCCTTAAAAAAAACTATTTGGTTAAAAATTCCTCTTTTCTGATAGAAAATTAATCTTCTTGGTTGAAAATTGAACTATTTTGTTGAAAATTCGGTTTTTTATTGAAAAATAATTTTGTTACCTGAAGCATTTACCATTCTATTTTTTGATAAATTTTAATTATTTAGATGGCAAGTGCCGCTGTTAGGTTCAATATTCGTTTTTTTTTTGTAGAAAGTTAACCTTCTTGGTTGAAAATTCATCAATTTGGTCGAAAATTAACTATTCTTATAATTTTTTTTAATTGTTTTGAAAATTAATTATGTTATCTGAAAATGTATGAATTATATTAAAAGTTGAAAATGTATCTTTTTTAGTTAAAAATTCAATTCTTTGGCTAAAAAATTTTGATGAAAAATCGTTTTTTGTTTGTTTTTTTAATGAAAAATCCACTACTTAGTTGGAAGTGGAACTATTTTTTTTAATTAATTTTTTTGGTTGATGATTCATTTTAGTTGAAAAACCTTTTTTCTTTTCCTCAAAATTGAACTATATATTCTTGATAATAATTTTTTTAGGTTAAAAGTTATTAATTTTTTAACAATTTAAATTAACATCAAATAATTAACATTTTTAAGGGTTTTGGTATAAAAACGTGTTAATATCACAATTTTTGGTGATTACCATTTTTTTCAGAGTAGAAATTTTTCATTTTTAGTGTTTCCCATTTCAAATTAATATTTATTTTGAGCTTTTTCTTAAAATAATTCAATTCATTTTTTGATTTTAGAAAAATCAGTCTTATCCGCTTTAAAATTATAGTTTTGTTATGAATAATACCATTTCAATTCCTCTGAATTTTAAATTATCCAATTTCAAAAATTCGAATCTTAAAAAAATTACAAAATATTCTTAAATTCCTTTTTCTAATTATATTGTCCAGAATCGTTATATATATTTTATTATTTTTTTTTTTTATTTCAGACGCTTTCAATTCGAAATCATTAATTATTAATTATTGTTTCAAAAATGTTTAAAGTATAATATTAAAAAATTGGTTGAATAATATATATTTTTTCTAAACCGGAAGATATTAGAAAATCAATTTTCTTGGTTAAAAAATTTTCTTTTGGATAGAAATTCATTTTTCTACGGTTCATTATTTTAGTTTAAAATTCATCCCTGTGGTTGAAAATTTAACTATTTTGTTGAAAATTAATTTTTTCATAATTAGAATATTCCCTGTTGAAAATTCAACTTTTTGTTTAAAAATTCACCTCTTTGATTGAGCATTAAAATTGTTTTTGAGGTTTATTTTTTTTTGTAAAAATTAATTTTTTAATCTGAAAATTTAACTATTCCATTTTTTGTGGCAAATTTATCATTTATAAGATGAAAAAAATTATGTATTTTGTTGAAAATTTATCTTTTTGGTTAGAAAATTAATCTTGTTTGTTAAAAATTAAATTAAAACTATTTGTTTGAAAATTTGTCTTTTATGGTTCAATTTAACTGCTTAAAAATTCATTTTTATTTGTTGAAAACTAATTTTTCTAACTGAACATTTGACGATGACATTTTTGGTTCAGAAAATATATTTTCTACTTAAAAATTCATATCTCTTTATTAAAAATTACCAGGTTAAAAATTCATCTTTCTTTCTTTTTAAATTAAAAAAATCTTCCTTCGTTGAAATACGAAATATTGAATCTGTTGGTGAGAATTTATCTTTTTTGTTCAAGAACTGAACTATACTGGGTTAAAAATTTAACTATTTTATTAAAAATTTAATTATTTTGTTGAAAATTCTACTAGTTTTTTAAATTGGTTGAAAATTCTACTAATTATAGTGTACTGTCTTCAAATAGTTATTTACCTATTCCAAATACCAAATTTTTTATTTGTTTTCAGGAATAAAAAAAAGAAAAGATGTCTGATGAACAATTAATTAGGAGGATTACAGATAATCAAAATGAGAAGCACCTGATAAAGAATTGTCTAATGCAAGTCCAAAGTAAGTTATACAAATTCGAAAGACGGACTGTGAAGAAGGAATTTACGATTATACTTTAAAAAGAAATTATTTTCAAAACGAATTTAATTCTTGAAATGTATGATTTATAATTTAATATAGATATATTTCTATACCATTTTTTAAAAATAAAAGTCTGTAAATTGAATAAGAAGACAGTTTTAATTTCTATCTGTGGAAATTCGTCTTTTTGGATTGAAAAATTGATTCTTTTGGTAAAAAAATCTTCACCTATTTGGTTAAAAATGAAGGTTTTTGTTGAAAATTCATATTTTTGTTATAAAAATTCACCTGGTTTGTGGAAAAATTGTCTTTTGGCATGAAAATTTAACATTTTGGATGAAATTTTGTTTTCTATATTTACTCAAAAACCTTTTCTGGTTGAAAATTCAACCATTTAGTTGAAATATCGTCTTTTTTGGTTACATTAAAATTTTTTTAGTTTAAAATAAAAATTTTCTTTGTTTGAAATATGACTTACTACATTGTTCATTTAGAATTTATTTTTTCTTATTTTTTGTTCCAAATCCATCTTTTTTTCAAAAATGTACCTATTTGGTTGAAAGTTTATTTTTTGTTAAACATTCAACATTTCAGTTAAAATTAATTTCTTTGCTTAAAAATATAAATATTTTGTTGAAAACCCGTTTTTTAATGTTAAAAATTGATTTTTTCGTTGAAAATTCAGCTAATTTGTAGAGAAATTGTCTTTTTGGAATGGAAATTCCACATTTTGGATGAAAATTTTTTTCTTTATTGAAGGAAAAATCGTTCTTGATTGAAAGCTCAACTATTTTGTTGAAAATTAGTCTCTTTTGGTTAAATTCAACTCTTTTTGGTTCAAAATTAAATTTCTTAAACTGATATATGAATTATTACATTTTTCGTTGAGAATTCATCTATTTCGGTAGAAATTTCAATACTCAGCTGAAACTGGAACTACTTTGTAATAAATTTATTTTTTATATTACCGATTCATCATTTTATTCTAAAATCTTTTTTTTTTGTTGAAAATTTAACTGTAATATTTTATAAAATCCTTTTTTTGGGGGCATTCAAAATTAATTTTTTTAACTGAAAATGTAACTATTTCATGTATGATGGAAAATGTATCTTCTTTAGTTAAAAAATTAACTATTTGTTCGAAAAATTCATTTTGGTTTGAAAATTGACCTTTTTTTAACTAAAACTATGTACAAATTTGCTTACAAAATTCACATTTTTTGGTAGAAAATTAATATTTTTGGTTAAAAATTCATTTTTCTGGTCGAAAATTCAACCAGTTTGTTACAAATTATTATTTTGTTGTTGAAGATTGATTTGTTCAACTGGTAACTTAACTATTTTATTTTTTGTTGAAAATCGATTACTTTTTTTAACTGAAAATTTATCCATTTTATTTAAAAATTCAACTATTTCATTAAAAATTTTTGTTGAAAATTTGTCTTTTTTATTAAAAAAGTTAGGCATTGGTCATAATTTATACTTATTTTGTTGAAAATTTGTTTTTTCTGAAAATTTAACTACTTAGCGAAGGTGGATCTACGTCGTTAAAAATTAATTTTTTTAGTTGGTGATTCCTCATTTTAGTTGAAAACCCTCCTTTTTTGGTTAAAAATTGAAATATATTCTTGAGAACCATTTTTTTTTATGTATTTTTTTTTACTGAAAATTCAACTTGTGTTTGGCGCGATTATTTGAACTCAGAAGTGAGTGGCTACCGATAAGGTAGAAATCTTGATTACCGGTACTGGCATGATTTGAAAAAGTGAGGTTAATTTGAGAAACGGTTTTTCTGTTCTATTTTTTCATTAGTTCATGATTTAAATATCAACAATGAAATTATTGCTTTTTGATGGATTATTTGTCGATCCCGAATAGTAATTTTTGATGGATAAATGTGAATTCTGTTTTTTCATGGATTATATTTTTTATTTATATCAACTGATAGTGTATAAGAGTGCAACAATTTCAAGAGAGGAACATTTTAATAAAAATAACAACTGAGGTTATCTTTTTGGATAGCTTGTAAGTATTTTATGGTGACTCTTTGATAGATTACTTTGCAAATTAAAAAAAAAATTAATCATTATTTGAACAATTTTCATAATCAAATTCCGAGTTTGCCTATTTTTTAACGAATAGGCTCAATTTGTTTAAAGGATTACATTGTGTCCAGCGACCTTGAAAACCTGGAAATCTCCTTGAATTTTTCACGAGAACCTTAAATTTGAAATTTTTTTTGCTTTTAAAACAGTTATTTTATTGAAATGTGAACAGTAATTAAAATATTTTAGTCAATTATGAAAGAAATATATCGTTTAGAAGAAATATTGCTACTGAAAAGTTTGTTAATTATCAAGATATAATTTATCTTTTGTTTATTACAGAATAAATAAAGAGATTTTAAGGCACTTTTTCTAGACTGGTGACAATTATTTTATAGATTGAAATTTAATATTTTATACTACTGACTTTGATATTGTGAATAATTCTATAAGTTTTTAATTTCTTGCCCGCTAATATAGAATTTTAATGAATAC
>CAKNXH010077920.1:0-12043 GCA_932178445.1 Andricus quercusramuli | reverse complement strand
AAGAGTCGGAGCAGTCACTTTCGGTGGGCCTAACTTGGATATTTTATTTGTGTCAACAATAGGATATGGTTTCAATAATGCTTCAGAAAAAACCCCACCAAATGATAAAGGTGGTTCAATTTTTGCTGTCACGGGCCTTGGTGTGACAGGACTGCCGACAACATCTTACAAGTTGGCTCAAGTCTGATTTTACAAATTCAGAATTCCTGAGAAAAATACAGGTTATTATTTTCTCACAAAATAGAAAACCATGTATTTTAATATTTGATAGTCTTTTAATAAACAGTTTCGATAATTGAATTGAAATTCTCAGATTTCTCATTTACTTCCAAGATTCTTCTCATTTTAGAGTAGAGAGTATGTATGAAATGGAAACTTCTAATGTGTCCAATAAGGGTTTAAATTTTGTTGTATCTCTTCCCTATTCCTTTACACATCCATCACACACTCACTTGGTGGTGGGAGGGGACCTACAGTTTTAGGTGGGTTCCGAGCCACCGAGAGCAACAGCTTTAAGTACGTAGAGAACCTTTTTCTCTAGAGAGTAACAGTCCCACGACTCTCCGTAGATAAACAACATCCTTGCTTGGCAAGTGTTCACCGCATGGGCCGCCGAGGTTCATCTAGAGTACGAGGCGGGAATCGAACCCGCAAACCGACAGAGTGGGTCCAAGACCTACGTCTTAACCCCAAAGACCGTCGTCCCACTGGAGCGTATGTATGTTACTAAGTGATTATCAGTAAGCTTGCGTGTTTCTCTGTGATCCATGACAAATGATGACTTTGTGAAGCTCTTCGCGGGAGGTGATTGCTAGAGAGATTGATCAGCGACCTGAGTCGGAGGAGGGTTACGGAAGGAACATGTTATTTAAATAAGCAACTCGGTGATTTTAGATTATTCTAAAAATCTATACCGAGAAATCACTCTAGAACCGTAAAGTTTACGATTACCTCGATAGAGATTTGGCTGGATGTGATATTAATAATCGAAATAATAATCCACTTGTGATCCGCCCTAGTTCATATGCAAGCTAGAGTAATTTACTTGCAATCTAGAGTAATCCATTTTTCATCTGAAGTAATCCAGAGCAACCCAGAGAAAATTCCACATATATGAGTAGAGTAGAACTGAGGCGGCAAGCACGTTAGTCACCGATATCTTGTTCAACGCCAACAGATTTGAAGACCGAATCCGTCGAAAAAGATGCTTGTATCTGCCTACTTCGTGAATGTTACGCCCTGTGTGCGGCTTTGAGGGTGTGTACGGCCCAGTTGTGTGTAGGTCTCTTCAGTGTCAAGATGTCTACTGAAACTTATGTCCACAAATTCAGGGTCATTGGGAACCCCAATAATCTTTCCTTTTTCAGATGAATTTTGGTACATTTGTCCAATCTAAAGTATATAGTAATCTCTCCTGTGTACTCCTTGGCGATATTCAAATCATGTGAAGTTTGCTTTCACGAAAAGCATATGTTTTCAGGTCATCTATATGAAATACATGAGTGACCTTATGCTAGCGATGATGAGTGTCGCTGCAGAAGTATCACGCAGAATTCCGTGGTACGAGAGATAGAGGCAGAAGTGTGATTCAAAAAGCAGAGGGCTCATGATATCGCCCTGAAAGACTCCTCTCTGGAAGGTGACGTTGATCATTGTCATCTGATAATTTCCAGATGGAATAGTAAAACTAGTTTTCTGAAGGGGCGTGAATCTTTCTATGCATCTCACTACGAGTGGATGAAAATTCAAGCTTTGCAACAGATAGATGATAAATCTATAAGAGATTGAATCGAAAGCTTTCCGGTAGTCAATACAGGCAATTGATGGGACGCGCTGATAGTCCGCTGCTTCCTTGCAGACGCATCTGTCAACTAGAAGATTCTCTTGGCATCCTGCTACATTTTTTCAAGCCACGTTGTTCGTAAATCTCTCTTCCCACATGCTTAATTTTTCGAACAATCCTGTTGTTTAGGACATCTGTGAAGATCGTATACAGTGTGCATACAAGTTATTGGCCTATAATTCTCTGGGTTGGACAAATTGCCTTTTTCAGTAGGTGTATAGTGCGTCCTAACACCAGTCACTGCGGAATGGGTGTTTCCGACTTTAAATAATAGGTGAATATGCGGGCCAAATGCTGGTGTGTAGAAGTAAACTTCTTTTAACAGAAATTCTTGATACCATCTGGTTCTGCACCAGAAAAGTTCTCCGTGCCCCTGAGTGCTTTCTTCACCTCTTCGGCAGTGACTGACAAAAATTCCTTCTCAAGTGTTCTGAGGCTTTTGCAAAACCACAGATTGGCCGAGTCAAGTGTTCCCCAGGAGTCAGCGCGAGAGCACGCGATCGTGGATGCCGCATGGCGTCGGGGCTGAGCTGGGTGTCTCGGGTCGCCATTTTGTAGACTGTGGGTTCCTCTGAGTTGTATTCCGAGATCTCTGTCGGCGGTATCTCCTTTTGTTGAGTATTCCGATCCACAGTGAAAAAATGTCACCGTACTCTCAGAGACTTTAAAATAGCAACATTATGATATTCATTAGTCTACCCTGAATGTAAGTTCATTGTGTAGCTTGGGTTCGAAGGTAATTATGTGAGTTTACTCAGTTATATTTAAATAAACGGTTTTGTAATAACGGCTATAAACGGAATTAGCCGAGTAACTCCTTTCTAGCAATACAATTCCAGTGATTTCTCTTTCGCATCTACATTCTCACGCCCCTTTTCTTGTGCGCGTGAAAGAGCTATTCGACCTGCCAGCCATAACAGGGCAGCGGGACTCGGATAGTGTTATCCCTATCTGGCGCATAGGGCAAATCAGAAACAACGAGCTTCGTAGGTTCTTTGCGGTTATAAATTTGGTGCTCAACATAGTGGGCTGTCACAGAGTGACAAGAACAGCTGAGTGAGAGAAATTGAAGGGGCTGGAGTTTAAGTGACACGACGGAAACGGACTTCCGCTTTTGGCTTTTATAAAAAAAATGTGTTTGTAGTGCGCTGCTCTTGTTTCTGAATGGCTTTATAGTAATGTTGGTTATCAATGAAAGAAATAAACCTTTACAATCCTCCACCCAATACTAGAAGTTGTTCCGATTGATAGATCAGGTGATGAATATTGTCTCGGGAGACATTGTTCCCTAGAAAGCCCTGACAGACCCAAAAGTGGGACGATTTTTCAAATTATTTTTGGAAAGTTTGAAAATAGTATTCGGAGCTAGCAACTTTTTCAGCGAATTTCAAAAACTTAACAAATTAGAAAGAATTCAGAGAATCTTAGCGAGTTTAAGGAATTTACGAATGCTACGGATGATTTTCGAAAGGTGGAGAAAACTTACCGATAAATTGGGAAAAGTTTCCGAAAATTTAAGGAATTTACAGGTGCTGCAGGAAATTTCTGAAAGGTAAGAAATTTGCGAAGAACTTTCGAATGTTGAAAGCAATCGGATAACTTTGGAATTTTCCAGAATTCACCAGGAATGCAAGAGAGATTCTCGGAGAAATGGTAAATTTTTTAGAATAATTGGAATTTAGGGGAAACATACCACTGGCTTATCCGGGAATTTGGAAAATAGGAAACAAAACAAAAAGAGACCAAATAAATTTTCTCGAGATTTTTCAGATGTCAGGGCAAATTTTTTTTAGGCACATTAACCAGATTTTTCAGAACATAGAAATTTTACTGGATATTTGAAAAAAAGAGCTTCCGGAATTTGTGAGATCTTCAGAAGATTATAGGAAGCTCTCACAAGCGTAAGAGTTCTACACGACGATAGAAAACGAAGTTGGTTTATAGCGGACTGATGAAGTGAACTGCAATGTTTACGAAACGTCGGCAAGATTCGTAGTTTTGCACAGGACTGAAACACAAAACACCTTCAAATTTATAATTATTAAGTTTTGCTCAGATTGATCAAAATCCTGCAATAAAAAAAAATTGTTTTCAATCCTCCAGATTTTTTTTACATATTTTGAAATCTTTCAAAATCAAAATCAATTAATCTTTCAAAATGAAATCTAAACTATTTGAAGTTTTCCCGAAAATCTTATTAGCGGTAGAAGTTTTTTCTTTTTGTTACCAGTACCGACAATTTCACAAGTTTACGAATTATATAGTGCGATAGCAAAATCTGAGGAACAGAATTATTTCCCAATATCAAAATATAATTTACAATTGAAATTTTCTCTTCTATCATTGAAGTTTAGAAACATTTAGAATTATTTTTTATCAATGATAAACATGCTCCCAAGCTTTGAAGAAACTATGAACACTATGAAACTTTATCTCACGCAGTAGAATTTTGAAGTCAATCAAATTGTATCTATCATATTGTATCTAGAAAAATATTCTTATTTAGAATAAATTTCGAAGAAGTATTCGCTTAATGGTGAATAAATTCGGAAAAAATGAGAATTGCATTTTCGAAACCTGCATTACGTTATTCTGCATTTGTTTAGGAAGTCCAAGATTGTTCATTAAAATTAATGTTTTTGACAAATTTATACACAATTTTAAAACACAAAAAATGCAATTTGAATTTTACTTGATAGTGTTGTATGGGGCGGACCAATGAATGGTCAGAAGAAAATACGAGAGCGGCAGTGCCGTTTGTATCAGAGTTTAATATGAGTTCCCAGTGAACAAAAAAATTAAGAATGTACTAATGTTAGCACGAAAAATGTCCCAAGCATATAATATGTCTTTAAGACGTCTTCGGGACATCTTTAGGACATTGGGCGTCTTATAGACGTTGATTGTACTGACATTGGATGTCCCAAGGACGTTATTGGGATGTTCATGGTTTTGTGCCCACTAGGTTGTTGCAACTTCGCGCAGAAAAGTTATAAAATGCTTGGGTAATCAGGAAAACGCTGTCGCAGCTTTCAAAAAAGGTAATTGCTGAGAAACTGTGATATACGGAAGAGGGCATCATGTAATATTGATGTGTTATGTTTCACACGTGACACATACTTTATAGGTTGTGTAACAGGAAAATGAGTCGAAAGTCTAACATTTCTGGAATCGTTTTTATAGCATTGAATTTGTATTTTATGAAACCTTCTTTTTTCGATTATTTGCAGGGTTAGGTTTCACGAAAGTTTTCAACGAGAAGGATGAAAGGACCTTCGTGATTAGATAATTTCTATGAAAGCAAAAATGTTTGGTTTGACACCCTAAGATGTTCGGAAAATAGCTTCCGAGCTAACAGAAAAATTACAAATTAAAAACAATTTTTAACATCGAAGATAAAATGACAGGATGAGATTGGCTAAGCAATCTTTGGAAAAGACATCGTCAACTATCATTTCGCAAACCAGAGCCAACCTCAGCTGAGCGGGTAGTAGGGTTTAATAAAATCGAAGTGAACAAATTTCACAACCTACTCCAGGAGATAGAACAACTTGACAAGTAAGACCATTTTCAAAGTTGATAAATTCGCAAGAGGCGTCGTTCCAAAATGTGGTGGAAAATGTAGGATAATAGCTCCTAAAGGAAAGCACCAGTTAGCTTGTCGAAAATCTTCAGAACGAGGACAATTAGTGACTGATGAAATATGCTTCCTAGCAGATACTCAATATTTACCCCCAATGCTAATCTTTCCTCGACAACACGCAAAGAAAAGTATTTAGAGAGAAAACCAAAAGGTGGATGGGCAGTGTTTAACAAAACTGGTTGGATCGATACAGAAATCTTCACTGAGTGTTTCCAATAGTTTATAAAAAAGATAAATTGCAGAAAGGAGTCGCCTGTGCTAATAATTCTTGATGGACAAGTGTCCCACGCAAAAAATATTGATATTATCAATCTAGCGGAAGAAAATGGTGTCATTTTTGTGTGTTTATTACATCAAATCACCTGACTTCAACCACTTGACGTTGCGTTTATGAAACCATTGAGATCTTAATATGCAAAAGAAGTGCAAAAATGGTTGAGGATACACACTGGTAAAGTCACAATGTCTGATGTTTTCTCCATATTTGGAAAAGCTTTCAGGCAAGCTTGCACCATAGCCACAGCAAAAAGCGGTTTGGAAAAAACTGGGATTAAGCCGTTTCATAGAGACCTTTTCTCAAACACGGATTATTCTGCATTTCGCAACGAAGATGGTGGCAGTTCTTTCAGCGATGAAACTACCAATACAGAATCTGATGTGCTGGGAAACTCATTATATTGAAATGTTTTTTACTTTCGTTCTCATCATATGATGATTCGCTGTCATAGGTATATGAATCGAAGCCATTGCATGAAACTTATTTTTTTTTGCCTAATTGAAAAATTATATTTCTATAAAAAGAGAAAAAGAACCTTATATTTTCAAGTAGGTAAGAGAATTTATCAAAAATTTAGCAGCTTAAAATTTTTTTTAAATATTTTGATATTGATGTCTTACGGATTTTCAATTCGTAACTTGTGCCATAAAGCTTTCAATATTTAACAAATTTCAACGTGCCATATATGTATATTGTAATATTGATTCAGCTAATTTTAGAGTCTTATTTGCTGTTGACACGAATGTACAAAAGAATTTGACAAAAAATGATAAGCCAGTCAATAAGCAAAAATGACGTAAGAGAGGATTTACGGTTATCGTTTGGAAAACATTAACTGTGAATAGAAGAAATGCACTATAACCGCATTTTCAAAACAAACAAAAAACTTTAGGAAAAATTCTAAATTATTATTATGATAATAGTTGTTCTTCTGTCGCTTTTATTTCTCCAAAATGTCAATTACATTTTTTTAATCAACGAAAAATATCGATTGTTAAACGGATTCGATAATAATCACTGCAATTATACATTCACAACTTTCAATAACAATCTTTGTCACAGAATATATTTTTTCATATTTCCATATTTTAAAAATTGTTAGTTATTTGTATACGAATGCAAACCTAAGTTTTTTCAACATTCATTCTAGTACCGGTGATAAGATTTTTCCTTGGCGCCGACTCGCTGTCGTTAATGTCGGTTTAATACGGACGCACATTCAACAAAAATTTGATTTTCATGCGAAAGCAGAGAATGTTTTGAAGCGAAATAATTTATCTTCGTAGTTTCAAAATGAGAGTACTCTTCGCTGTTTGCGCTTTTAGCGTATTTTCCTCTCTGACATTTTGTGAAATGTATAGGTATTATAACTTTTAATAATTATTGGTTTTTTAATTTATTTATTCTAGTTTCCTAAATAATAACTATATAAATTATTTCTTTGTCAATAACTATATTTTATCGAGCACCTTATTCAATACTATAGTTCAAGATAATAAATAAATTATTGTGAAATTAAATATTTCCAGGATGGCCATTAAAAATTAAAAAATAAAATAAAAAATTCTTGGTCATTTACTAATTTGCTAATGTTGTAATTTGGAACAATTCTTTTCAGGGGCTTGAAATGAAACATTATTTTTAAATTAGGATTGTCAGTTTGTGACATATCGCTTAAATTAATCTGAATTTTCAATTAAATAATTTACTCATTTACAACTTTCAGCATTGAAACATTGTTGAAATATTCATTATTATAAGAAATTCTGTTCCCCAGGATTGAAACAGTTTGGACCTCATCAGGCTTAACAGATGGTCTTTTCTGGAAACAGAAAACTCAGCAGCTCTTCTTCGTGGACACTTATGCTCATAAACTCTATTCCTATAATGCATTGTCTAAAAAGATATTTTACGCTCGTATAGGTATGCCAATCCTTCTTATTTTTCTCTTCCTCATTTAAATTATCTTCAATTGTGAGAATTTATAATGATAATTTTTTCCTTAGACGACGGTCTCGTGTCCTTCGGTGTTCCTGTTGAAAACCATCCCGATAAGTTTGTGGTGGGTGCTGGTAATGATATTTTATTAGTCACATGGAATAGTAACACAAATGCGGAAAATCCTCCAATTAAGAAATTGATATCTGTGGACCTAAATATCAAAGGCAACAGGATCAATTATGGAAAACCTGACCCTACAGGAAGACTGTGGTTTGGTAAAAAAAGATCTGTTGAATTTGAGTTTTTTGTTTAGTTCATTTTGAGTTTTTTGTTTAGTTCATTTTGAATTAATTATTGCAATCAAAATTGCTTATTATATTCCAGGGACGATAAACTATCTTAACGGAAAATTAAACCCCGACTTGGCAAGTCTTTATTCTTTGGATGGGAATTTGAAACTTCAAACACAGATTCGAAATGTTAGTTTCAGCTCTGGATTTGTGTGGAGCGTAGATAATACAAAATTTTATTACGATGATTCTCTGAAATATCAAGTCGCAGTCTACGATTATGATATGAAGTCAGGAACGGTTGATGGTAAGTTTTTCAGTTGATTACTCTCTGATTCTGAATTAGTAGAAAACTAGCAATTGGTAGTAGTTTTGGATGCACTTCCATGAAACGCATCCCTCCGATTAATTTGAAACTCCATATACTCATGTACTTCAAAGCTCTGATTACGAATACGATGGTGAAAATAGCTTGTGTTCAGAAAGTGATTTTCTCTTCTGTGACTGGTCATAGAATTGATATCGGTCAAACATTCACCCTTTTCCAACGCTTTGTGGAGGGGAACAACCCTGTAACTGGTCACAGAAAT
The DNA here is from genome assembly GCA_932178445.1 of Andricus quercusramuli. NCBI lineage: Eukaryota > Metazoa > Arthropoda > Insecta > Hymenoptera > Cynipidae > Andricus > Andricus quercusramuli. The sequence continues at coordinate 3,459 of CAKNXH010077920.1, read as the reverse complement.
AATGTTGTTCAAACCCGTAACCCTTTTCAACGACTCGAACCTGTTGCGCTTACTTAAATTCAATATCGATATTCTCAGAAACTATTTATCCAGTAGGGAAAAGTTAGATGTCATACGTTGAGATGAATGTTTTTCCTGCTAACGTACTTTAAACGTTTGCGCGCCGTTGAGCATCTTGTTTAACAGGAGAGCTTCCTCTTGAATACTCGGTCCAGATACTCTATCGCTCACTCGATCCAACCACTTGAACCACAAGCTGCATACAAAAGCACATCACTTTTATTTTGCAGCTATGTATGCATAAACAAAACACCTTACGTCAAGACTTCAAGTGGGAAGCACACACTTTCCCCTATAGCGCACAATGCACATAACGCAGTTTCATAACTATACTTACGAAAAAGTTATTAAACAGAAAATCACTTAATTTTATGGATAATTAATTAACTGTCGACTGAAACACACTTTTCTCAATTCTTACATCAAAACCCATTTCGCCCTCTACTGTCACTATTATTGGAAAGTGATTCGAATCTATATAGTTCCCCACGTCTAGTTTCTTAACCTTCTCTCTTCCTTCGTCGTCCACTACCACATAATCAATTACCGCTCCTCTCTTTCCTCCTGGACGTGTATATTCCCCTTCCTCATCTTCCTCTATACTTCCCTTTAGGATAAACCATCTCATCTCCCGTAGGCTCTTCAACAACTTCTTCCCCTCCCTATTCAGTATGTTGTCTTCGGATTTTCTTTCTTGCTCTCCATCCCATTCCCTTCCACCTTTATCTCATGTTCTCGCATTAAAATCACCTCCCATTATAAGCCTAGTCTCTTGCTTATTTTCTTCCATCAGTTCTCTCATCTCCTCTGATTTCTCCTGCATATCACCGTTCACATAAACCCCCACTATCTTCCACCTCTCTCCTCCCATATTTATCTCTTCTACTATTAATCCTTCTTTATGACCTTTCAACTCTTTTTCATCATTATCTGTTACACATTCCTTCCTTACTCTCATTACCATTCCTCTGCCCTTTTTATTCTTCCTCTTTGCATTTTGAACCTGCCATTTGTAACCTCTTGGTAATCTTCCTCTTACTCTTTCCCATCCCTTTTCATCTCGCCAGGTCTCCATCATTACTGCTACATCCCATTGTGTCAAATGTCTCATAAACTCCCTCTCCTTTCTTTCTAAGCCTACTATATTCCAGTAGCATATCCTCCAATCTTCCCTACTTTCGTTTCTCATCTCTTTTTGTTTCTCACTAATTCTTATTTGTTTTCCTCCTGTTCCCTTCTCTTCTAGTTTCCCAATATTTCATTTTTCACTAACTCTTCCCCGTCCTCGTCCCGATTCCACCATACACCTTCTATCTGTATTCTCCCATACTTAACCCATGTTCTTCTTCCTCTTTTTCTTTCCTCTTCCGCTATTTTCCTTAACTTATACTGAATGTTCCTTTCTACCCATGTGAAATCATCCTCTATTCTCTCCGAGCTTCCAAATAACACCCTCTTCTTTGTCATCACTCCCCTCTTCTGTTCCCATTTCTTTAGCTTCACTAGTACCATTCTCTCCCCTCTTCGCTCTTTCCTTCCTACACTTCGCACTTCCTCTATCTCAACCTTAGCGTCAATCCTTTTTAGTACTTCTTCCGCTCCTTCCATCAGCTCCTTCGCCTTCTAGCTTAGAACCTTTATCACTATGTTTCATTTTCTTTCTTCTCTCTTTTTCTCCAAACTCACGGTTCGAGCTTTCAATTTTTGTTATTCTACCTTCCAACTCATCCACCTTTTTATTGGGGTTCTCCTTCTTTTCTAGTCTTTGCTCCAAGATCTGCAACCTTTTCTCTAGCTTTTCCTTGACTTCTTCCCATTTCCTCATTTCATTCCTAAGTTCGGCCATTTCCTGTACAATTTCTTTCCTCGTCTCCTCCACCCTTTTCTCCTGCTTTTTTCATACATCTCCATTACTTCTATCACAATTTCGCGTGTTTCTTTCAATCTTTCCTTTTCCATCGGATCTTTATCCACTAAAAAAAAGGGAATGGAAATTTCTAAATTTTCCCAAATTATCCGGAAATTTATAAAATTTATGGAAATTTACGGACATTCATGAAACAATGCGTATTATGATTCAGAATTATAGTAACTCCTTTTTTCTAAAATTTGGAAGAAACATGCGTCAAACTCTGGCAAAGTTTGATTGAAAAAAAAGAATTTTTAAATTCAAATGAACTCTAATTTGGAAAAAGGAACTTTCAAAATCTGACTCCGATTCAGAATCAGCAATCTTTCAGAAAGTTCCCTGTCCTGAATTCAGAATGATAATTATTCACTAGAATTCCCTGTCCTCATTCAGAATTCATGATGTTTTAAGAAAGCTTCCTGTTTCAATTCAGAATTATCAATCTCTTTCAGAAAATACCATGTCCTGAATTCAAAATGTTAATTATTTACTAAAATTCGCTGTCCCAAATAAGACTTCATAATCTTCCGAAAGATGTCCTGTCCTAATTCAGATTTATTATTCTTGAACCAAATTTCCTACCCAAATTCGAAATAATAATTATACACTAGAATTTCCTGTCACAATTCAGAATGAGTAATCTTTGAAAAAATGTCCTGTTCCAATTCGCAGTTATTAGTCTTTTGAAAAATGTCGTTCCCTAAGTCAAAATAATAATTATTTACAATAATTCTCTGTCCCAATTCAGAAATATAATTTTTTTGTGAAAATCCCCTCTCCCTAATTCAAAATATTAATTTTTTACTAGATTTCTCTGTCCCAATTCAGATTTATTATTCTTCGAAAGAATTTCCTGTCTCAATTACGAATTATTAATCTCGTAGATAATTCCGTGTCCCATATTCAAAATGATAGTTATTCATTAAAACTCTGTGTCCCAATTTGGGATTATTAATCTTTCCAAAATTCCCTGTTCGATTCAGGATTATGAATAATTTAGCAAGTTTCCTGTCCCGAATTCAAAAAGATAATTATTTACATCGGAACAATTTAATTCGGAATTATCAAAAAATTCAAGTCCCGATCTTTTCCTGGTTTTCACGATTTTCCGTTGAGGCAGACACCTAAAATAAATGCATTGAGTGAAAATGTACGTTTTTTATCATTTAACTCGCAATTGACTACATTTTTTCAGAGAAAAGACAAGTCGCCTTTGACTTGAAGAAAAATAATGAAAACGGCACAGCGGGGCGTCTGACAATTGATGCAGGAGATTGTCTCTGGGTGCCTATTTATGAAGCATCACGAGTAAGTATTCAATCTATCGAACAAATACTTTCAATAATGAGACTTAAAAAAAAGACAATATTTAAATTCTCCTCAGGTCATTAGAATTGATCCAAAATCTCAAAAATTGCTTGGATCTGTTAAAATAGAAGCAAAAAGAGTCGGAGCAGTCACTTTCGGTGGGCCTAACTTGGATATTTTAT
>CAKNXH010077911.1:0-14322 GCA_932178445.1 Andricus quercusramuli | reverse complement strand
AAAGTTTCGGACCTCCCTTTCTAACAATAAAGGATAGAAAAAGATGTCTATTCCATTTCGAAACTTTGTTAATAAACATTTTGAGCGCAGGCTGCGCTTGCGCTTAGATTGACATGCAGTCTGGGGCAAAAGGAAAAAATTATAGCAGCAATAAAGATAAAAAATGTACGCCGTGGTCACGAAACTATAGGACAGACAGATAAATAAAAATGAAAGAATCGCTTCTTCGATTCTGGGGGTAAAGAATCGATCCAATAAAAAATCGACTCGTAAAGAATCGATTCAAAAGATCGATCTCTTGAGTGAAAAAGATCGATATTTGAAGAATCGATTCAGAATCGCCCATCCCTACACTATCAGCCGTCGGCGAGGCCGCATATCTCGAGTGCCAGGTCGTCCTCGGCGAACTAAAACGAACAGGCCCATTCCCGCCGGGAAGATTTCAGGAACTGCCGGATGATATTCTGGTTCCTGACGCGGTTGTTCCTGAGCCCGATCGAACTGGAAGGCCCGCCTCAATAGAGTTAGGCCTCACGTTACTTAAGATAAAAATGAAAATTCTAAATTAACCTCAGCTTTTTTTTTATCCCTCGCACCGGAAGTCCCGCTTCAGTAGAGTTAGGCCTCACGTTACTCAAGATGAAAAAATGAAAATTTTAAATTAACCTCTCACAAGAGGCAGAAGGCCGCCCTCAGTAGAGAGAGACCTCGTACTCCTTGCAAAAGCTTAAGCCCTGTAGACAGAAGGCCGCCTTTCAGTAGAAAGGAGGCCGCATGCCTAAAGGACTGTACTTTAATGAAAATGACGTTAAAACTGTATTGGTAGAGATCCACGAGTAACGAGAAACTAAGCACTTCACGAACACGATCACGGCAAAAGAAGGCGAAAGAACACTTGAGGAAAAAGGTCTGCTTAAACTTGTTTATTTTCCAAGCTGAGGAGAGAGAGCGGATGCTGCCTTCCCAATTCAAATATCGAAGTTCGACTGACTGTCCGGTTCGCTCGCTGCACGCAGGCAGCCCCGGACAAGAGCTCGAGGCGACGGTGGGAGCGGCGGCTAGCGCGCTGATTGGCCAAACGGTGGCAAAGAGATCGCAGCCGAGCGGTGGGGACTGCCTACCGTTCGCACTACCTCGGACCCCGAGCGTCTGCGTCATGGTTAATTCAAAATACGCCTTATTCGTACACAGTTTAATTAACTTTTAAAGATATAAATAATAGCTGAAAATTAATGAAACTTAATTAAGTTAATCAGTATAAGTGGGCCTTCAATTTCCCGCAAACGGGATGAAGCTATCTTGATTAGTATTGTTTTTTGGGGTTATTGTTGATAATATTAATTATTGAAGCTTTGAATAAACAATAACTATTAAGAATTCGAAGCCCCGAATAACCATTATCACATAGGCAAGAAAAGAAGGTACAATTAAACTCTAAAGAGAAAGAAGGCATGGTTAGTTAAAGAGACGATTAACACTAGCTGGCAAAAGAATATAAAATTATGGTTAAACTCTAAAGTCGATATATGTGTGCATATATACTTATATATATACACATATATATATATATATATATATATATAACTTATATATATATATATATAAGTTGAATTAAGTTTCTAACTGCTATTTTTAATCGTGGATGCCGTTCCCAATATTTTAGCAGGTTTTGACGTTTCCTTGTAAGCTGAAATGAATTTCTAAGAGTGTAAAAACTGTTTACCGTTCCCCTAGAATTAATTTAAGTTACAAAATTGATTTATTGATTTTTTTAAAGAGAAAAGACTTGTCTAAGTTCTCGCAAAGTTTTAACCCGCCGGTTGAGATCCCCGGTTGTTTTTCCCAATGAGGCTGAAAAAGAAAGGAGGACGCTAGAGAGAGAGAAAAAAGAGATAGCTAGAGAGGGGAAAGAGAAGGCGCGCGAAGAGTGAGAGAGATATCATTGATCCCATGCTACGCCGCCACTGATCGCGCCGACTGCTTTCTCATGCCCAAAATTTAATGGAGGATATGACCCACGCGGTATTTTAAGATGCTTAATGTCTCAGCTATCTCGCGCACCTTCAATCGGCGGTCTGCGAATGCGAGATCGTGGATTTTTATCACGTTATACTCCGTGGTAGCCGTTTTCTGGGAACCTGGGCGTGCCTCATCAAAAACCGACGTGCGACCACGTTGAAACTCGTTGAACCAATTTTTGACGGTCGCCATCGAAGGAGAAGATTCACCGTAGACAGCATCTAAGAGCTCTTTGATTTCGCTGCGCGATTTCCCTTCCAAAAACAAGAATCGAATCACCGACCGATATTGCTCTTTCTCCATTCTTCTCAAATCTGTGGACACGACAGCTTACACACGCGGCCAAAACAAAACTACTAGTCCGATTCGGCTGGAATTTCGACAGCAGCCATTTAGGACAATGTACTACACGATAGTAAATTTCTCTTGCGATTATGGCGCCATCATAACACGGTAATCATAACAGGGTAATCATAACACGGCGGCCGGCACGTTTTCACGAGCTATTTCATTCCATTCTGCTGTGAAACTATGCAAGATACGAAAAAAGATGAATTAACAAAAATTGTGCACCCAAGAAAGGCTACGGGACTGTTCTTTTCCACACAGACCTTTCAAAATTGAAGGTCAAAGAAATGAAAACTGTAATTTGGTGATTGTGAATTCTCTCTTGCTAAAGCTCCTTCGGCTTTAACGAACACACTCACATCACGCATCTCGTGCTCCGCACGCGATTCCATCCCAAATGGGAACTTTTCTACATTATGCGATACTATTATATCAAATGTATAATCCGTTTAACATCGAGTGAAACTTGACCTTGACCTTTATCGTATGCATGCCATTCATCAATCAAACTTTCAGTATATTCCGAGGTTATTTTATTGTTTACATAATTCATTGTTTAAAGTGTCAGAGTAAGCCCACCTGGAACCGAGCCTCCATCATTTTAGCGAGGGGCTATTCACTCTCGAATACTTCACATTTAACAGAAATTAACAAAAGGAAATACGAGTGAGTACAAGGTATAATGCAGGATCGTGCAGGATTAACAGAAATAATGCGAGACTCATTCGAAAATTATTGTAAGGTCGGAATGTAGACGAATACAGAAAACTATAATGCGAGTCAGGGCGAGTCGCTACTAGTTGCGAAAGAGTAGCTGCAGAATGGTCGGCTTTACACCGACGAGCGGAAGTTTAGCTTCACGCGCGTAGAACGGGTGGGAGGAGAGAAACTTTCGCCTCGGAAAGCGCATGAAAGAAGGGTTGCCAACTTATAAAATTCAGATATTCCAGCTGATCGAAACTGCCGGTAACTGAATCTTGTCTGCATCATTACCTTTGATGACCTACGTTACCTACAGTTTCCATCAGCTGGAGTACACGAATTTTACAAGTTGGCAACCCTTCTTTCACTCGCTCTCCGAGGCGAAAGTTTCTCTCCCACCAACAGTTCTACGCGCGTGAAGCTAACCTTCCGCTCGTCGGTGTAAAGCCGACCAATATGACGAGTCTCGACTCATCGCAGCGAATACCACGAGTCTCACCAGGAGTATAACCGAATGGCACGAATACATTCGCGTAAAGAGCGTTCACACACGCGCATAAAATACTCACATATATTGCGCGCATGCGCACAGTTTGTAAACAGAGCAACGTGGTTGTGTTTCTCGTTGTGTTTAGTTTAACGTGAGAGCGTTCGTTATTTCGTGCAATCCGAGGTGCAATCATTGTTAAAATTATATTTAAAAAACCAAAACACCATTTAAAACGATTCTTGAATAAATAAGTGGATGCAATGTGTATGTGCAGCAGTAAGTAGCAAGCTAAAACATCCACTAAGGTAAAGGTGAGTGTTGATTGAATATAGAATAAAATGCGAGATAAAATGTAATACCTAAACCTCGACCTAAAAAGCTTTATTTGGAAAAAATAAATAAAACGAATGTTGTCGGAAAGCCAAAAAAAAGCGATTTTTTAAAGAATTTTTTTTTGAAAACAGGTTTTATTACTTATTGACGAATGTTCTACAGTTCGAATAATACACATTTCAAGAAGTTACAGTCATTTTTTAAGGTAAAAGTATCGATAAACAAGCAACTTATAGCCAATCTGACAGAGGTCCCAAAAAAACGATGTTTTGAATGATATCTCCAGAAGTACTTGAAAATTATACTAAAAAGGCAGATTGGCTTTAAGTTGCTTGTTTATCGATATTTTTACCTTAAAAATTACTGTTACTTCTTGGAATGTATATTATTCGAACTGTAGAATATTTGTCAATACGTAATAAAACCTGTTTTCAACAAAAATTCTCAACAAAATCGTTTCTTTGGCCTTTTGCAACTGAGTATAGTAATTTTTTTTTGCAATGAATTTATAATTATATATTGTTTAAAAATTAGGGCTGAATATTGAACACAGAAACGACTTATTGATATTAAGAAACTTAACACGAGCCTCGACGCGAGCAATATACTAAGATCACGAGTCATTGCATTTCTTGAAAATAAGGACGAATAAGAAGCGAGTAGGATGCAGTACCACCGAGTAGACTGCAGTAATCGAGTGTTTCAGACGCTGGCCGGCGCTAGCGCTGAAATACTCTGCGAAATACTGTGAAATAGTGCCGAGTTTCGGCTTTATCTATTTACAGTATTTCCAAGCTCGAAACTTACTACTTACTAATTTCAGAACAAATAACAGATGAAATACTTTGAATATATTTCATATATGTAATTTATTAAGAATATATTCGAGAGTGAATTTCCTCGCATTTTAGTATTAGATGGCAGTTCGTATGCTCCCATCTGCCCATTCTCGGCCACCGTCTAGGTACGAGAATAAAAATTTATTTTTAATGCTATTTTTTACGATTAGCACAAAAACTACGCGTCCAATGGAAAAGAGTTTCATAGCAATTTTATGCGTTTTTTGAATACGTACTTATTTTTCTTCATCTTTTTTCGTATCTTGTATAGTTTGACCGCAAAATGGAGTTTTCGATTTTTCATTATATTTTGGACGATCTAAATTTGAATTTTTGACTTTTCAAGAAAATTTAATAAGCTCTTATGCCAATCTTGTAGTATGTTCAAAAAGCAACGTTTTTCTGTACTTGACTGTTTTCACATCATGCCCCGTTTGTGTTAAAATTTTCATTTTCATTTTCGTTTTTTTTTTTTTTCAAGTTTATAAGTGCTGTAACTCTGTTAATTTTTCGTCCATGAACAAATGTCTCTCAGAGAAATTATTCGCCTCTTTGAGTACTACTAACAACTTCGCAGAGAGTTTTCAAATCTTGAAAAAGAGTGGTTCAAAAATATAGAAAATGCTCCAACTTTATGAATTTTCATCTAAAATGGCTGGCTAATAGACTTCACCTTAAGGCCTTAGGGTACTGAAAAAGCATTTCAAAGGCCAATCCAAATCTGTCAATTCTTCCGAAAGTTATCGTGCTGAAAAATTAACAATCTACAGACACACGACACACATACACATTCGCGAAGGTCTATTTTTCGAGATCAGGAGGTCTTAAAACGTGGACATTTCGCAAAAACGGGGAAAGGGGGAGGGGTCAAATTTTACACAAACCTTCTCTGATCAGAATGTAATAAAAATATAAAGAATTTGTACCAACGACGCGAGTTACGAAAAAAATATTAAGACACTTAAAGACAATTAAAACACATAATAAGACAAAAAATTTTCAATTAAAAAAGATCTATAAATTTTCAATAAACTCTTGTTATAAGAATATATTCCAATTTAAAAAATTACCTTTTTCGATAAAGGATACAAGCTACAATAACTTTTTGTTCAATAAAATTTTTCTCCTTAATTATGTTTACAAATTTGTTTAATACCACTTTAAGCTAGGATGTGTGTTTTCAGTTGGAAATCATGAAAAATAAAATTGAAAATAAACAAATTAAATTCATGGAGAAACGACACAAGTTGCTATAAAATGCTTTATAACAACATTGTCTGTTTCTTGTAGTATGCGCACTCAAATCCGTATGAATTATACGCTACAACTGCAAATATAATAAAAATTCTGTGAGTGGTGTGGGCGATCTTGTGTTTCATGAAAACTCGGTTTGGAAAACTCAAAATCGCGTAACTCTCTGAATTTTGAATATTTGAAGAAGAACATTTTGAATGAAGTTATGGGGATTAGCAAAAGGTAAAAGAAATGAAGCTTTGATAAACATAATACATTACCATTCAAATCTTTTAATTAAATTTTGACCCGACTACGGATTACAAAGAATATTATAATTTAGCTTATCTTTTTTCTATCGAATCAGTGATACACACACTGCAGAGAATCTTCATTCGAAACAGCTTCTTCAAACCAAAGTGGGAAGATTGGGTACCGGTTGCCTACATGACATTCGCTCATCTCTTCTGCAGTCATATTGTCAACTACACGGGTTATCATGTTTACTTTTATTCTCCAATATTTGCTATTCCACCTATACATTCCACGAAGAACCCCACTATACTCCAATATTGCAAAAGCGTCACCACTGGATGTTGACAATACAATATGTTCTCGGGGTGGCACGGGCACATATTTATTATGTTCCAACTTCAATCTAATTCGTTTATTAGCAGAAAAAACATATCTTCGAAATTCGAATTTCCGGTTCGGATTTGTCTGGGGAATGAGCCGAACATATCCAAGTTTTGCACGTGCATATCCAAGTACTTCATCAGAGGGAGGCCTGCCCGGGGGAGATATGGTCCTGGCACAATGTAGAGGCTCCTGAGGAGAAGTCCGGTCAGGTGAATGTTGTCTGGCGGAAGAAGATGAACCAAGAATACGTTCGCCACTGGGTTTTTGTTCGAACTGTAGAGAATCGTGATTTGAAAAAGCTTCAATAAAAGTTTGTGGGAAGATCGGGTGTCTGCAGCCTAATGGACAATCCCTCATTTCATCTGGAGTCAAATTAACAACTGCGCGGTTGATCATATTTATTTTTATTCGTGCCTTATTTTGATCTCTCCTATATATTCCACAAAGAACCCCTCTATCCACTAATATTGCAAAAATGTCACCATTGGAAGCTGATACTACAATATGTTCTTGGATCGGCACCGGACTATATTTCTTCCCATCTATTCTCCAATTTAATAATGTATCAACTGCAAAAGTGTACCTTCGAAACTCGAATCGAAGATTCTGATTTGTTCGCGGAACGAGCCGAATATATCCTAGCTCTCTAAGTGTATATCCAAGTACTTTGAAAGAAGGAGGCCTACTAGCAGGAGACTTTGACCTTGCACGAAAAGAAGGCTCTTCTTTAGGAATCCGTTCAGGCAGATGTTCTTTGCCAGCAAAAGAGGAAGAAGAAGCATCCAGATTAAGTTCGCTATGAGGATTCCCGTCGGACTGTGAACTACATTCTGCAACAAGAAATGGAAGATTCATTTTTTACATTCTCATCAGAGAAGGTATTAGATTTGTGTAAGATCAGATCCCCTGTATGTATGTGTCGATGTATGCAGGTAGATGTTTAGTCTCTCAGCACGATATCTTTTGGGAGAATTGACAGATTGAATTGAAATTTGGTATTCTTTTTGGTGTTACAAACTGAAGGCCAAGTTCGTTAGCCAGCTATTTTGGATAGAAATTCAAAAAGTGGAAGCAGTTTAAAACTTTTTGAGACCACTTTTCTTAATATTTGAAAATTCCAAACAACGCGCGATATAGAAAAAAAGTCAGTGAGAGAAAGACGTTTATTTTAACACCTTACAATATTGTCATAACCACTTTTTGAATTTTTGTTGAAAAATTGAAAATTCGAATTTTCATCCTGCGAAAAGAAAATGTTTAATCAAAAATGCAACTTTAAAGTCAAATAAAACAATATACGAGAAAAGATGAGAAAGACAAAAAATGTGCATTTGAGGAAGTTCTACAAACTGGCTACTTATCACTTTTCTATAGGAGGCGTAGCTTTTGTTTGTCATGTATCATTCTTTCAATAGGATGCGTAGTTTTTGTTTTTATCGTGAAGAATAACATTGACAATAAAGAATCGAATTCTTAGAAAAACGATGCAAAGTATGAAATAAATATAATATACATTTCATATAAAAGTGTTGATGAGACGCATGATGAGAATGTGTTCGTTAAAACCGAAGGAGCTCTAACAAAAGAGAATTCAGAATGTAATAAATCCCCATTCCATGAAAAGTACAGTTTTTAATACGTCCAATTCTTTGGCAAATATCTTTTTACTCCGTATTTATTGTCAAATGAGACTTACCAAACAATCATGTCAACAGAAAAGAACATAGGACATATTATTAACACAAGTTACTCATATTTAGTCTCATATTTATTAATTTCTATTTTCTGAATACATGAAAAATGCATTGATGAATCGTACATATGGGTTGCGCGCCCCTAACATACCCCTACTTAATCCCTGAAAACTAAATTAAAAACATTGGTTCAGTGGAATAGTTATTAACATTGCGTTATTAATTGTCAATCATTAAAACTAATAGAATTTGCTAAAATAATTTTTTTTGAAATGTTTTTTATTAAACTTTATTCTTATTACTTCAGTGGAATCTTCATCAACATTTGTTAATTAATTAGATATACAGTCAATGCTATTTTACATTATTTATTGAACAAAAACTATTATCAGTAAGCGATTCGGGGGCGATTTGGGATAGTATACGACGTAGTAAACTGCGTCGTATACTACGTCGTATACTACGTTGGAATTTTCAATAGGACAGGAATCATGTTTAGTGCCTAATCTACAAGTGTATGATTTTTCAAGACGATCTCTGCAACTTTGTGGCCCGTATGGAGACACAACTGTACAAATTTGAATTTTATATAGTAGATAATAGGAATTATAGACATAAATTATATTCTAATATTCACCAATAGAATTAAGGATGACCATTACAGTGCAAACGAATGCATAGATCAGCCTCATTTCAGCCAAGTAGAGAAGAAACTAGTTATTGCTTTAGTGAATAATTTGGTTAAAAACTGTATCTGAGGAATATTCCATTGCATCATCAGAGAAGAAATATATACATAATTAGACATTATCTCACATATGCGTGAGATAACGACATTATTAGTTTCAAGATTGTCCTTCGCAGATAATGATATCACTCCACACTTGTCATTCCGATAATTATAATTATGAGATTCTCATCTCAAATGGAAGGCATTGATTTCGTATGAAAATTGAGGGTCACCGATTTGATCAAAATTCGACGTTTGTGGACACATTATTCAAGAAGTAATAATTTTTGCATGGGTTTATGTCTGTCTTCATACTCTGTCAAAACGACAACTTTCGAAAAAATTAGCCGATTGCATTAGGTGTCATCCATGAATCCAATGAATCCCACTTCTTTACTGTATTCCTTCAATTTGTGCCAGTTCTTCCTTTGAATCAAGGAAATGTTTTTCTTAAATCCAACAAATAATTTCAAACAAATCATTACGTCAACTCAGTGGAGAAAAAAGGATATTATCCAAAATCAGAGCATCTTTGAAATCTGGCAATGAAACATTGATAAGAACAACTTTTCATAGACGCGTTTCCCGCTACAGATAAATTAACTTTTTCCTAGTTTTCACGGTTACTGTATCAAAAATTTCAGTATACAAATGGCGCAACATTAGCATTCCAATATCAGTAAAACTAGACAAATATATAAAACTGTTCACACAGTTTTGCAAGACGGGCGCAGCTGCTTGAGTGTTAAACGTATTACAATTATTATTATAACTTAATTAATTAGCGTGAAATAAAGAGTGATTACTAACAGCAGTCTATTATCTTATTATTTTATATTCAGGAATCATGTTACCGTTGCTTCTATCATAAAAACATTGCAATCTACCTGCAATTACATCAGGATTGGGGTTCCCCATTCTTTATAAAAAAAAGGAAATACTTATTTCAAATCTAGAGGTTCTGCACCCTAATGAATTCATTCTTTTACAAGAGTGCTGTGAGAAAATTCAATCTTCAGATTCACCAACTGCGCTAATTCCTGATACAATAATAAAATTCAAGAAAATGACAAACAAATGCTTTCTTTCTAGCAACAAGATCAATTTAAGATACAGTGCGACTTCAAATTCAGAATAAAAATTTCATTAACTATCCTAATCACAATTCGGCTATTCTTGACCCCCCATTACCCCTCGTTGATAACCTAGTTTTGTCATCAGCCCCCCTCTTCCTCGAAAGTAACATAGCCAATGGATAAATACAGATGACACGTTTATTATGCGTTTTTTTTACCACAAAAGATGTCTCAATCTTCTTAGTTGAATCTTTAACCAAATAATTGAATATGTAACCAAATAAGTGAATCTTTATCGGCGAAGGTGTATTTTCAAATAAATCATAGAATTTTCTAAGAAGTATCCTAAACGCAGTTCATGTACGGCTCCTAAGCAGCCAATTGAGAGAAGTGTATTTAGTGCAATTGGAAGTTATTTCTTATAGCTTCTGCAAAATGATATTGCTGAGGAAGGAGTAATAGCGTTCGACGATTAGGAGCTCTTGAAAGGAGGACGGGATGGGTTCTGGGGTATGATGTACACGGAACCTTGAGTGCGAAGAAACCAGGTGTATGGGGACTCCATTCCTTGAGGTTGGTTTGAACGGCTCATTGGAAGCTGCAGTTGGATCCTTTTCTCTCCTGATTTCAGGAACCATTCCCACAGGTTCAGGCTCCGCACGCTTCGTACTTCTCTACGTTCTAGATGATGTTGAGAGAGTTTGCATGTCTGCAAAGTATTTCTTGATTACAAAATCTCGCTCCTCCCGCTCACATAGTATCTCCAGGTGCCCTTCGATGTCCCCGGGACAGGCCAACTTCTCTAGCGAGAAGATCGGGGGTATGTTTCAACCCCGTATATAGGGAGTGTGTGGCCTTCCAGAAGCTCGTCGAGCGACGGGCATGTCCAGGTCCTAAATTACTCACGGAGTCCGTTTGCTTGGTGAGGGCGTCCTCGGAAAAGAAGCAGCTGTTCCGATTAGCGACTGCCTTTTTCTGCCATGGGCTGAGCTCCATCCTTAGTTTCCTTGACTAGTCGATATTAGGGCGCTAGGTTTCTGCAGAAGTCTTCGTACGAGGCACGTTGTTCCCTGGGAATAAATTCGATCAAGTATCAACGCACTTGATCGTAACGCGTTCCGGGTTGCAGCTCGAAGCCCACCAAGAAATTTTGACAAGAAGATCAAATTGAGTGAAACCCGAGAAGCATCACAAGTGAACTTGGCATAGGCTTCGATTAAGTACCAAGGTACTTGATCGCAATTAGTTAAAGTAGAGATCCGAATTTCGATTATCAGTTTTCAAAGAATTATTGCTCTGAAAGAGCAGTTTTCGTTTGACGTTAGAGGTTGCAATGTGCCACATGTTTTTAGGAAGAAAAAGGGAAGATCAAGTTCGGTAACTAGCTATTTTGGATAAAAATGTCCAAATTTGGAGCTTTCTTAAAATTTTCAAAACCGATGAGGACGCTGATTGTGGCGAAGGAGTGTGCACCGGGGGTGCTGTTGAAACCTTGATGGCCGATTTCGGCGACTGGAATTCTGGCGACGGTTTTCGAGGTGGCTCAGAAGCCTGGAAGATTTATTGCGGTGATTGTAACCGCTGAGTTGTCGGCACGCAGAGCGCCAGAGGACAAGGCGGTGCGGGTCGCAAAGGTTCCTGGTTCTGCGAAGCGGTGGCAGCTGCAAATTTCCTCACTAGGTTACCCGGCGGAAAGGTGCATCGTGGATCCGTGTGGAAGCTCGGCAACGGTCACGAGAGAGAAACCGATAGTACTGTAGGGATGGACGATTCTCTCGAAAATATCCATTCATGAATCGATCCAGGATCGAAATTATTAAGATCGATTCAGCAAAAAAATCGAATCAGAAGAATCGATCTTGAAAGAATCGGTCTTTTAAGATCGATGCAAAAATGTCCTAAATAGTTTAAATTCACCTATGAATCATTAAATTTATTCAATTTTAAATAAATTGATTAAAGATCGACAATTAGACACTGTTTATTCCTTTTTTCAGAAAAAACTTTGTAAACCAGGAAAAATTCTTAAATGTTTGTTCATTTATATTGGAAATAATTTACTATTGTCTACTAAAATATACTCAAATATACTAGTCTGTCATGTTCGAACAAACTATGGTCTCGCCACGCGCAAGGAAAAAAAGTCAACCAATTAGACGGCTCCCTACACAGGCAACTTTGATGCCATACAAAGTTTCGGACCTCCCTTTCTAACAATAAAGGATAGAAAAAGATGTCTATTCCATTTCGAAACTTTGTTAATAAACATTTTGAGCGCAGGCTGCGCTTGCGCTTAGATTGACATGCAGTCTGGGGCAAAAGGAAAAAATTATAGCAGCAATAAAGATAAAAAATGTACGCCGTGGTCACGAAACTATAGGACAGACAGATAAATAAAAATGAAAGAATCGCTTCTTCGATTCTGGGGGTAAAGAATCGATCCAATAAAAAATCGACTCGTAAAGAATCGATTCAAAAGATCGATCTCTTGAGTGAAAAAGATCGATATTTGAAGAATCGATTCAGAATCGCCCATCCCTACACTATCAGCCGTCGGCGAGGCCGCATATCTCGAGTGCCAGGTCGTCCTCGGCGAACTAAAACGAACAGGCCCATTCCCGCCGGGAAGATTTCAGGAACTGCCGGATGATATTCTGGTTCCTGACGCGGTTGTTCCTGAGCCCGATCGAACTGGAAGGCCCGCCTCAATAGAGTTAGGCCTCACGTTACTTAAGATAAAAATGAAAATTCTAAATTAACCTCAGCTTTTTTTTTATCCCTCGCACCGGAAGTCCCGCTTCAGTAGAGTTAGGCCTCACGTTACTCAAGATGAAAAAATGAAAATTTTAAATTAACCTCTCACAAGAGGCAGAAGGCCGCCCTCAGTAGAGAGAGACCTCGTACTCCTTGCAAAAGCTTAAGCCCTGTAGACAGAAGGCCGCCTTTCAGTAGAAAGGAGGCCGCATGCCTAAAGGACTGTACTTTAATGAAAATGACGTTAAAACTGTATTGGTAGAGATCCACGAGTAACGAGAAACTAAGCACTTCACGAACACGATCACGGCAAAAGAAGGCGAAAGAACACTTGAGGAAAAAGGTCTGCTTAAACTTGTTTATTTTCCAAGCTGAGGAGAGAGAGCGGATGCTGCCTTCCCAATTCAAATATCGAAGTTCGACTGACTGTCCGGTTCGCTCGCTGCACGCAGGCAGCCCCGGACAAGAGCTCGAGGCGACGGTGGGAGCGGCGGCTAGCGCGCTGATTGGCCAAACGGTGGCAAAGAGATCGCAGCCGAGCGGTGGGGACTGCCTACCGTTCGCACTACCTCGGACCCCGAGCGTCTGCGTCATGGTTAATTCAAAATACGCCTTATTCGTACACAGTTTAATTAACTTTTAAAGATATAAATAATAGCTGAAAATTAATGAAACTTAATTAAGTTAATCAGTATAAGTGGGCCTTCAATTTCCCGCAAACGGGATGAAGCTATCTTGATTAGTATTGTTTTTTGGGGTTATTGTTGATAATATTAATTATTGAAGCTTTGAATAAACAATAACTATTAAGAATTCGAAGCCCCGAATAACCATTATCACATAGGCAAGAAAAGAAGGTACAATTAAACTCTAAAGAGAAAGAAGGCATGGTTAGTTAAAGAGACGATTAACACTAGCTGGCAAAAGAATATAAAATTATGGTTAAACTCTAAAGTCGATATATGTGTGCATATATACTTATATATATACACATATATATATATATATATATATATATAACTTATATATATATATATATAAGTTGAATTAAGTTTCTAACTGCTATTTTTAATCGTGGATGCCGTTCCCAATATTTTAGCAGGTTTTGACGTTTCCTTGTAAGCTGAAATGAATTTCTAAGAGTGTAAAAACTGTTTACCGTTCCCCTAGAATTAATTTAAGTTACAAAATTGATTTATTGATTTTTTTAAAGAGAAAAGACTTGTCTAAGTTCTCGCAAAGTTTTAACCCGCCGGTTGAGATCCCCGGTTGTTTTTCCCAATGAGGCTGAAAAAGAAAGGAGGACGCTAGAGAGAGAGAAAAAAGAGATAGCTAGAGAGGGGAAAGAGAAGGCGCGCGAAGAGTGAGAGAGATATCATTGATCCCATGCTACGCCGCCACTGATCGCGCCGACTGCTTTCTCATGCCCAAAATTTAATGGAGGATATGACCCACGCGGTATTTT
>CAKNXH010077872.1:0-15589 GCA_932178445.1 Andricus quercusramuli | reverse complement strand
GACATAACGCATCCTTGTTTCACGCCTTGCATAATATCGAACCAGTCACTCAGTTTCCCATTTACCCTTACACTCGCTTTACTACCTGTATATATTGTTTTTATTGCTTGTAGGAGCCCTCCATTTACTCCATACTCTTTAAGGACTTCCCAAAGTTTACTCCTATTTACCTTGTCAACTGCTTTTTCTAGGTCAACAAATGTACAGAAAACTTTCTTTCCTACTCTCCAGCTTTTTTCTGTTATCTGTCTTAAGCTAAATATCTGATCTGTACTTGTTCTTCTTGGCATAAATCCACTTTGGACTTCCCATATCTTCCCTTCTGTAATTTTCATTATACCCTACGAATAAGTATTTTTGAGTATATTTTACTTACGCTACTTAGTAAGCTGATACCTCTGTAATTACTGCAGTTGCTTTTTTCTCCCTTTTTTTATATGTTTGTACGATAATCGCTTTTCTCCAATCGTCTGGGACTTCTCCCATCTCTATACATAAATTTATCAATTCGCACAATCTGTGAGATATCTACTCGCCCCCGAAAGCATTTTAGCGTTACCCATGTAGAAATTGCTATCGAGATTGGGAAGGGCTTCGGCTAGTTTTCCCTATTTCTGATCGAGCTCTGATCGATAAAAATAGGCAGGGCCAGACTAGTGCTGTAACCCTGTTTCAGTCAGGCTCTATCTAGAACTTTTAACAAGGTCCTAACGGGAATACCCTTCAAATGCCTGTCTAGACCCTCTCTGTTGTCCGGTACGTTCATCATTCAGCTATGATGTAAATATATGTGACAAACGATTTGTCAACAAGAAAATGAATAAGAATATTAATAAACACTAATTTTAGATAAATAATTTCAGAGGTTTATTTTTCGGTAATTGAAAACTGTTTTTTGCATATATTTATATCACAAAACTTCTGAATATTAAACATTTGCACTATACTGTGCTAAATGATTATTTTCATTATTTTTCATTGAGTTTCACATACACATCACAAATTCAACTGTTTTCCTTATATTTCACGTATTGAAAACAATTTTATCTTTATTTTAAACAAAGTGAAGTTATTGTGTAAGGTGAACAAATAAATTACCTAATATTTTTTTGGTTATTTTCACACACCCCATTCAGTATACATAATAAATATAATTTAAGAAAACTGCTATTCGAACTTTATTTAATAAAAACGTACGTGGTGTTATTTTCATTAAAAACACTTGTTTATAAGTGTTAAACACTCGGATGCTTCAGATGAAAATAAATTTCAGTTTGCTGCCACATGTTGTTCGGGCAGCCATTCACCTGTTTACTGAAGCATAATTCAGTGCATACAAATTCCTGAAGATGGCACTGTATCATATATACTGCAGCGTCATCTTCAGAAAGTTTATCTGGGGTATGCTGACTAAGGCCCGACCAGGGCCTGACTAGAATTTCTTGGTTCTTTTTTCTAAATCAGGAAGCAAAACTAAAGTCTGACTCAAATAAAAGATGAGGACCTAACTAGACGCACATATTTTTTCTAGTCATAAGGAATAAAAAAATTTAGCAGTGCTTTAAAGGGTCCTGATTAGAACGTATATACTAGTCCAGTTGTTTGAGTGAGATTCTGACTACTGTCCGAATTGAAATAGGGACAAATGATGCGGTTTTTACATATACTGTCTACACCAGCAGCCTTAATACAATGAAAACGATATTTTTTAACGCGAATAATTCAACCGTTTTATTTAAAGCTAAATTAAACATAAAGTAACTTTCTTTTTTTACGAATGTAGTATTCCCTTTCCATTAATGTAGACAAAAAGAAGCCAAAACTTGAAATACTTCAAAATACGATGGAATCGATATGAATTGTCGTGAGTTTGCTCTCAGCTTAGCGTGACGTACATTTTTTTGCAAAGATCCTTAGAGTTTTATTTCGAAGTAATATTAATCTGAATTTCATTCGAAAATATTATTATTCTTATGATTTCTTCCCCATCTTTCGTAACGAAACTCCTCTTAAAATGTTTCACCACAAAATTTGTTTTTCATCTTCTATAAAAACTGTGTCAAAGTAATTATTTTTCACAAGGCCTTCATAAGGATATATTATCATAATCCTCCGCTTAATTGACTTTCTAGAAAAAAGGGTTGAATGCACAATATAATCCTTTAGGGGTCATATAGAGTATAGACTATAGTGGCAGCTGCCAGGTGCGTCTAGCTAGCTTGAGCGATAAAGCGTCAGCTTCACTTCTCTTCTCAAGTGACACAGCTGCGAACATCTAAAATTTGGAGTTGTCGCTAACTGTAAAAGACCATAATGCAGTTCCGGTGGAGCTAACAGATTTACGAACCAAGTAATTAACATATTATGAGACACGCGAGCTGACGATGGCGGCACTAAGAAGGGAAGTGAAGGGATTTTGCAAAATTTGACTTTAATGAAAAGTTGCCCCAGTCAATAACCGTAGCGGCTGCAGGTCATACTTGGCGACATGCAACCCGAGATACGGCGGACTCAAGTCAAAGCCACGAACTCTGCTCGGCCGTGTCTAAATTATTGCACTGTGACGAAATTCGATAATCAAATCACACACTGCACGCCCGTGACTAATACACCGTCGCGTCCCTGGATCTACAACCTAGTGGCGCCTTGCCGCGGTCAGCGGCTGAAAAAAAGAGGTTCATAAAAAAATGCTCGGCCAATTTTATTACGCGATTCAAGGCTCTCGCCTGTGCTTTGGAAACCGAAACGACTGAAAGAGCATATCACGTTTATGCGAATTTAACAGACTAATATAAAATTATCGCCTCAATCAAAAGGGGATCAGGCGAGCAACTCAGGGGACACCTGGGCTGTTTAGGTTTTTTCATGAGACCACACATAATGTGCAAGTATTTAAACTACTTTAAATTTCATTTTTCGTTCTTTCAAAAATTGTTTTTTTTTCTGCTTACTGTAGAAAGACGCGCATGAATATTTCCCAAATTTTATTTTCTCTAATGTTTATTTTAACGAAATTCGTATAACCGAAAAAAAAAACGATTTCATATCATTTTCATTTATACGTATTTTGACATTGTCCAATTTTCATTGTACCGAATTACTATTTGCCTTCTTTTTTATTTTTCTGAATTTCCATTTGGCATCATTTTCATTTTGCCCAATATCCATTTTGAATCTCAACATGTTTCAGCATCATACAGGTCCACTTTTTTGCAAATATGAGCACTCGAGACAGTCTTATGATCGCTTTAGTATTTTTTTTTTTTTATTCTCAGTTGAAACTTTTGTTTGTTTTCATGTTAACTTCTTCTTGGGTGAACTTGGTTTTTCATTATCAGCCAAGGATACATTATTTTTAATTATTGTAACGAGAAGTATTTAAAATTGAACTTTGAGCGGCATCAATAGCGACTGTCTGGTACAGAAATCTCAAAAATATGTTTTCATAAACATAATAGAGTGCTCTTTAATGTATAAAAAGGGCCCTATTTAAAGTGATTAAGGTGAAAATTACAGCTTCCAATACACCTTACATGCATTAGTGCAGTGAGCTGCAAAACGAGTAAAATTAGCACAAACGGGCGCGTAGTTTTTGCAAGTTTGTTTGTTGTGTTTCCAAACTTTTTCATTCAGGTATATAATGCTCATTGCTAAATTAAATATACTGTATATGTTAATGAGATATTTACTAACATTTTATTTCGTTCAGAAAAAGAATGAATTATCATTTTCATTTTCAGAATTGTTTTACGATTTTGACAGTTTCTTTGCAATAAATTTGAAAATTAATAAATCAAAGAAATGATTTCTTAGGAGCTTAGAATAGTAATTCGGTAAAGTAAAAATAGTATCTCAGGAGTTTGAAAATAACGTTAGATGGCAACTGGGGAAATGAAATTATGTTGAACAGTGATATGGTAGAATAAAAGTGATGTAAAATAGTAAGAGGAGAAAGTATTTAAAATTACAGCTCGTAAAAATTAAATTACGTAAAATAATATTCTGTAAGAATGAAAATGATGAATTGGGTGCAATAAAATTATGAGAAATAGTTATTCGGTCACACTATTTAGCATAAAATAAATATCAGGGACAATAGAATTTGGGAAATATTCATGCGACTCCTGTAGAAATTTGTTAAGTGGATTCGACCTACAATTCAACATGATTGAAGTATGATCTTGTTTGACATTAACTTTAAGTTTATATTATTCTTTTCAAGATGGGCGCTTACGTCGAACCTGAAATTTATTCAAAAAGAGTCATGGTAACGTTTAATATATGTAGGTTTATTTTGGTCAGTCTTTCTGTTTCCTTATCTTGAAAAATAGGTGGAAATAACGAATTTGAAATTATTTTAAACTATGCGTTTTTGGAACTAAAATATTAGATAGAAAGTTACTACAACTTTTTTTGAAAATTTTCATATTTTACTTATTCAACATTCTACAAAACAAATCTACAATTAGTGGAATCCAAAAACTGATTACTGATGATTACTAATGATTAGTAACGATTACTATAATAATTTGAATAGCCTATACTGATTTTATTAATACTGATTTTAATGTATAGAGTAGGTTAAATGACAGAGATTACAAAAAATATACTCTTTCTCTCTAGGAATTGACAAAAAACTGTATTTTTCTCTTGGGTATTTATTTCGAGACTCGAGTTTTTTTTCTGCTTTTTCAGCTTCTAATTATCCGAGTTTTTAAATTTTTATACGGGAACGTCCATTAATTATACGTGAAACCGTTTTTAATAGTAGACTATATAATAATATTATATATAATTTCAATTAATAAAATTAATCTGATAATCAGGGCACACATAAAATTGTTCAGTGAAACGAAACATACTAAAATAAACGATATTGAAAATTTCCTTCCTTGACATCTTTATCAATATTGAGACAATCTGTCAAGATATCCTGTAGCTTCAAAAATAAACCTAGAAACCAATATCTTTATCTTTGATTTATTATCATTAATATATTTGCACAGATTAGAGGAATTTATAAGAAATCCACGTCTTTTCTCGTTTACCCCAGGTCGAGATAATAAAAGTAAACGAGAGGTGGAGCAGTATTTACTTTTCTTGGATAAACGCTCTCTCACCCTCCTTTTGGAAGAAAGATTATTTGGCGACGCTTTCAGAGAAGGTCTCCGTCCGCAGACCCTCATTTTACCCTAACCTAAATTGTTAATCGCACTTCACCCTCATCGCGGGAGATATCGCGCTACACGTATTACCATCTGAATGTAGTCATTTGGCCGAGGTGCTATGGAGTGTTACGGGGGTTGTAAGCAGATACATTATATTATGGGAGCTATAATGTAATATAAGGGGCCCTTTATCGCCCGCGCGCGATAAGGACCCCGCCAGTTATCCAGTTAGCGCTCATTGTTCGATGATTTTAGATCGCTCAGCGATACAAGTTTTCATTCCCGGGCCAGTATCGCTTGACGAGCTCGCAAATAATCGCGCACGTGCCGAAACTAACGGAATACGATGACAAATGACAAATGATTCGCGCCATTCCGTTTCTTTCCTATATGACCGATTTGACTTTATCGGTCCTGTGTTATCGCAGAAGAAATTGGGATCTATGATCGAATCTTCACTCTTGGGACCTATTCTCAATTCTGAATGAGAACTCACTTCAGGGTGATAAGTGATTTTCGTGATTTATTGGCAGAAATTGAAAAGGCTTCTTACTAAGCATGATCGTATCATGGCATCTGCATGATTATTTTATTTGTATATTCTCGTGGTGTTCAGGGTATCTAGTAATAGTAATAGAATGATTCAGTAATAAGTTCACTTCAAGTTTTCTTAATCATGGTGAATTGTTGGCTATAATTTTAATGTTTATCCGCAGTATTCATTCACACATCAATGAAAATTAAGACGCCCTTCATAACTATGTTCTTAAAATAAAAATATTTGTTCTAATTGTGGTATTCAATTAACTATTAAATAATTAGATTCATAATATTGTCCCGAACTTTGAAAGTTTTGAACCGTAATTTTTTCTTCTAAAATTAACGTTTGAACTACTGGATTATTTTTTCAAATTTCTATTTATCATTGTTTTTCATCTAGTAAAATTAATTATTTTCTGCTTGGGAGGAAAAAAGATATGTTGGGTATGGCATACAAAATCATCAAATTATTTGAATCAATTCCAGTCGTTTTTTACTGAAAGTCTATTTATTTTTCACTGGTTTTCCAATAGCTAAGTTACTGAATTTAGACTGGAACTTGAGGCCGATGTTCTTCATGCTTGTGTTGAGTTTATTCAAAATTCCTTGCGACTCCTCGATTGATTCTGCCATAACAATCTTGTCATCTGCGAAAGCTAACCTACGTACTTCCTAAGGTTTACTTCTATTTACCTTGTCAAATGCTTTCTCTAGGTCAACAAATGTACAGAAAACTTTCTTTCCTACTCTCAAGCTTTTTTGTGTTATCTGTCTTAAGGAAAATCATTAAAGTATCAGTGAATAGTCATTGATTTCCAGTGAATTTTCACTAATTCAAATAGCAAAAAGTACGTCACTGATTCTTAGTGAAATTCTACTGATTCAATTTGAGAAAGAAGGAATTTAATTTTAAAAATGAAATGAAATTATTTAATTTTGAAAGGTACTGCGTAAGAAATTTACCCTACAGGAGTTCCAGTGCTAAAATAGCATGGATGCGTGACAAAAGGTAAAAGTTGAGGAGCAAACTTTCAATTACATTTAAACATTCTTACTTCTGAAAAAAGTTGTCTATTTCAATCTCATATTTTTCAATTCTTACGAAAAGTTTCAAATATATCTAATATACGTTAATTAATGTTTATACTATAACACAAACTTCTATTGAAGAGGAGCAAAAATTTCTTACATATACTCAGTTTCCCTTTTCACATTGGGATTCGAACCCGCGACAGATTCGCTGCTTGGCAGCAGGCTACCATCTCAGCTACACTGCCTTCATGACTTGACATATTAATGAAAAAACATAATTTCCAATTCTCTTATCACATACATTCATTTCGATGCCAAATTAAGCTCTTTTGGAGACCCTAAGTGTAAAAACTGGTATTTGTTTCTAAATAGACTCTTAAATTATCGTCGAAAAATCTCGACCAACTAAATTTTAGGAGATTCAATTATTTTTATGACAAAATAAGAAGAATACAAACAGTTTAATAAAAAAAAAGTTTCCCGCCATCCCGAATTCGGGATGAATAGTCAACTATTTTTCATAAGTTTGGGTAATAGATAGTCGTAACCAGGTTTCGAAACGACTAGTTTATCCAATTTTCTAGCTCCGAAACTTTTTTGAGACGATTAGATGCTTAAATTGGAACCTATCGTCAAAATATTCCAAATTCTAATACAAATGTGTAATTGTATACCTGGCCAAATTACATTGTATCTGAAGTTTTGTGGTAGACGGTAACTATTCGGCACAAATAAACTCTACAATAGGATGGTACAAGAAATAGTTTTTTTTTTTATTTGGTTGAATTATCCTATTTTTTGGAATAAAGATTTTTTTACAGGTAACTCCATTGCTCCAAAGCGTTTAAAATTCAATAAAGCGTTTAATTTTGAAAAAAATCGTACATGCTTTATAGAGATGATATAAAATAATTATATGAACCATACGAAGGGTACAAGTTTCATTTTGTAAATAAGTAAACCATAAAATTTGGCAAAAGTCAACCCTTAAGAGACTCTATAACTGAAAAAGGTTTAAATTAAGGGTAGTATTTTCCATATACTTAAAAACTGAGTATCTTAAGGAGTGATTTTTAGCAAATTTGGGGTGAATTTATTTACAAAATGGAATTTTTAGCCTTCAAATTGTTCACGCAATTATTTTATACCATCTATATAAGGCATTTACGATTCTTTTCGAAATTAAACGATTTTTCAATTTTTAACGTTTTAGGGCCGAAAGCTACCTCTAAATTTGTTTTCAATCTAGAAAAGTTAGGAAACAGTTTTTTCACCAAAGAACACATAAATGAGAGGATGAGATCTTGAACAATAACAAATGTCTTTTTTTTTGGACTAACAAACTCTACAAAGCTAAACCCTTCACACATTACTCTCATGCATAAACATATTCATTTAAGAAATTGAATATTGTAAGTTTAAACTGTTGAAATCTATCGATGCTTTTTTAACGTAAACAATTCAATTTAGGGCTCAGATCGTGCGACTTTTTCCACTTTAAAAAAAAATGCGATTTTTTGCGACTTTTTGAAGATAAATGCGACTAAGGGACCGTACTTAAATTGCGTAACAGCTCAGGGTGGGGGGTGAGACATTTTATTACGATTTGTTACGGAAGGGGGCAGGGGGTCCTTCAGTCATGTACGTGATTCTTGCAAATTCGCATACACTTTCTCCTGAAAACTATCTTTTCAGTCATAAATTTTATTATTTGGTTGAAAATTTAACAATTTTCTTAAGAACACATCTTTTTGTCTTGCAAATTCAACTGTTTCGTTAAAAATTTGTATTTTTGGGGTAAAAATTCAAGTCTTTTCGTATAATATCAATTTTTTGTTTGAAATTCATATTTTATTGCTGATTAGTGAACTGAAATCTTTTTTGGATGAAAAATATTTTTTCTAAATATGTGTGTTTTTAATTTAAAAGTTCATATTTTTCAAGTAGAAATATTGCATCTTTCTTGGACAAAAATGCAACTTTTTTGTTGGAAATTCAACTATTTCCTAGAAAATTTACTTTTTGATAAAAATTTGTATTTTTCTGTAGAAAAGTCTATTGAAATCCTTTTGGATGAAAATTCAACTCTTTTTCTGAAAATTTTTCTTTTTGATTAAAAAATTCACCTGTTTTAGTAAAATTTTCATGTTTCTTGGACACTACAATTGTTTAGTTGAAAATTTAACTATCTTGTTAAAAAGTTATACTGTTTGGTTAAAAATTCGACTATTTAGCAGAAAATTAACTTATAGTTTACAATTTTTATTTTGGTGTTGGAAAGTGAACTGGAATCTTCTTTGGATGCAAATTTAACTATTATTTTGAAGATTTTGTTTTAGTTCATCTGTTTTGAAAGAAATATCTCATCTTTCTTGAATAAAAATGCAACTATTCGGTTCAAAATTCAACAGTTTTTTGAAAATTTGGTTAAATTCAATATTTTGGTATTGAAAAAAGAACTGAAATCTTTTCTGGATCAAAATTCAACTACTTTTTTTTAAATCAAAAATCAATTTGTTTTAAGACACACTTTTTTGTTTAAAATAAATTAATAAATTTGAACATTTTAAATTTGTATGTGAAATACTGTTTTATTCCGTTTTTAAAAGATTCCATGTTAAAAATATTTCAAAATTAAAATGCTGGTATTTGAATATTAATTATCAAGGAAAATGAAAAATTGGATACGAAAAAATAAGGGAATTTTGAAAATGAAATTCTCGGACACCCCACCTAGTTCTACCAGCAATGACTAGTAAAATATTTTTGGAAACTAAAAATTACGTACAGAAAGAGTGGGGGGCGTAGAAATATTTTGTCACAAATTGTTACAGTAGGGAGCGGGGGGGGGGGGGCTTAGAGAGGGCCTATAATCCGTTACGGAATTTGAGTATGGCCCATAATCAACTTTTTTCCGGTTTTCTCAGAAGTTCATTATACTAAGTTTCAATGTTATTCAAAATAAAACTATTAAAATCAAAAATTAAAACTGGAAAAAAGTGTACCATTTTAATGGAGAAAATTACAAATAAATAATTTCTCAATCAAGTTTTATACTAAGAAAATTTTGTATTATTAGCTTTTGTAATTGAGCAATATTTAATTTCGACAATTCATATTCAAAGTTATAATTTTTTTCAAATTGCAAGCCTTAACAGTTGGACATTTTCAAGCCAACAGCGTTTGAAATTGATTAATTTTAAATTCATTTACAGTCTTCACACTCTTTCCCCCTATTTCCCTTTATCCCCTTTTGTATAAAAACATTTTTGCCCTACTTTTGAAAAACTTCCCCTTTTTCTCGATTTATCCCTTGAATGCGAACTAAATTAAGAGGGCCCAATAAGAAAATCCGAGTTGAAAATTCCTCTCGTATGGTAGAAAAGTTATGTTTTCAGATTGAAAAAAGGTCTGTTTTCGTTGAAAATTAACTTTTTGTCTTAAAAATTCAGCTGTCTTCTAAAAAATTCGTATTTTTGGCTTGGAAATTCAATTACATATTTGGTTGAAAATGAAACTGTTTTTAGTTGAGTGTTAATTAATCTCTTATATTCGAGAATTCGACCATTTGATGGAAAATTCAATTATGTTGTTAAAAAGTAATCTTTTTGGTCTGATATTCATCTGTTTTGTTGAAAATGCATCTTTCTTGATTGAAATTTTCTTTTTTTTAGAAAAGTCAACTGCCTTCTAGAAAAATTCTTCTTTTTGCTTGAAAATTAATTCTTCAAATTCAATTATTTGCTTAAAAATTCATCCTTCTTCGTTAAAAATGATGTTTTCGTTGGGAATTTAACTTTTCACGTTAATAATCCAACTGTTGTAAATATAACCTTTTGTTTAAAAATTGTATATTTTTTTCAATTCAACTGTTTGATTGAAAATTAAACTTTCCGGTTTAAAACCTTCGCCGAGAGCATTTTGGGCTGTGAAGTCTGAATTACTGAAAAATAAGTAATTTCATATTCAAATTACACAATTTTAAATTTAAAGCCTTGTATGAGTTCAGTAAAAAATATTTTGAACAGAAAAACCTTGACTATTATTCGGGACAGTGGCGTAGCCAGGATTTCTTAAATAAAAGGATTGAAAGGCTGAACAGAAAGTACGTTACTACTTACAGGGAAAATTTAGGATTATTTAAAACATAACATTTATAAATTTCACATGCATCATCCTTGTGAGAAAAATTGTTTGAAAACCATGAAAATTCTACATTAATACGCACATCCATTAAACTTTCCTAACATATATTTAGAATTATCCATTAATTAAGACTATATTAGAGCCATTCGGTTCTATAAAAGGGCCAGCCATATTCTACGTACACAGAGAAAACAAAATGAAATCTTTACAGCGATTTCAAGAGTAATCTATACCTGAAACAAAAATTAACTTCACGTGTTGAGATTTATCCACCAGATGATAAATGGTTACCATGTCAACTCTATTGATGTTTTGTTTCGATGCGAAAACATATCTACTTGAAAATTTCTATGTCAATCATGTTTTTTCTGTGTAGACATTTATTGGGGGGGGGGGGGGCGGCTTAAAAGTCCACGATTGTTCACTAAGGGTGCCGAGAGTTCTAGCCAAAATCCACGTGGACGCATGTTTTCCTGCATCTGCGGATTTCTTCTAAGAAAAAAATGAGAAAATAGAAGGTTTTCGCTACTTTTTGTTTGGACTTCATTCATTATATATCATTAAGCTTATGTTATCAAGCAAAACCGATTTTTCACCTAATTCACCGGTTCTTTTGACTTCCTTGCTTTTGACTACCACGAATATTCAAATTTTCGTAAAACATAGAATAAGTTCATATGAACACAGGAGTCAGGGGTGGGGTCGTAAAAAGTTCACGTTTGTCCACAAGTTTGATTGTGAGGCTTGACATAACCACATTCCGAGACTCTGTTCTAGGAATAGCATAAGTGAGGGTGCTTAACTCGGAGTTTTAGTTATTGTATTTTATTATGTTACATATCAAAAAAAGCTAAAATGGCCATACATAATTCTATGTTCGTACAAACTGTATACTATACGATAGCGAGACATGAACCTGTCAAGAAAGGACAGGAGAAAAATTAACGCGATTGGCATGAAAGAATAGTTAGAATCTTTGAATGAGACATTAATCCGAAGAGACATAAGAAGCCATAGAAACACGAGAGCTTGCATGAAAAACTGCATGGACGTGAAGGAAGCTAGAGTAGTGGGCCAGGACAGAAAAGTGTGGCGACAAATAGTTTATAAAAAGAATGTGAGTAGAGTAAATGAAGAATGTGAGTAGAGTAAATGACGACTGAAACAAAGACCTTGGATACTAATGGGTCCAAGTGGGGAACCACACATAACAATTTGTGAGGCTCTTCACTTGGGGTGATCGCTAGAGAGATTGATCAGCAACCTGGGTCGGAGCAGTGTTGCGGAACAAACGTGTCATTTAAATAAATAATACAAGAATTCTAGATAAATCTAAAATATCTATACCTTACACCTACATACCTATATACCTTATACCTATATACACATCTACACACTAGTATTGTCCAACCGAGCAAGTCACGCCTACCCCGAAAGGGAAATGGCTTAATGGTATAATAATCATATATATTTTATGTATAATAATACATTATAGTACCGTAGGCAGGCGGTTAAGTAAATATGCCTCTTCCATTGTCAAGGAGGGGGTCTAACAACCCCCCCCCCCCCCCCCCCGTGGCTACGCCGCTGATTCAGGGAAGATACTTCCAATCAAACAAAATCATTTTTATTCAGTCATTAATGTAATTTTAGGTATTATCTGATTTCTTCCAAATCTATAGAGATAGCAGTTCAAAGTAGAGTAAAAAATTATTTTTTTCTAACAATAATGAAATGGAATGAAAGTTTCGGTCAGGTCCCTGCTATTAATGAAACATTGTTTTAACTTTAGAGCCTTCTAATCGATCCGTGCCGTTTAATAATAATGTAAATGATTGTAATGAAAATGAACATGTCTGATTCACGTCGACCATATAAGAATTGTCTTTCAGGATCTAGACATTAATGATAAGATATTAAATTCAGAAATTGATTTTAAATGGAGATCAAATGCGATAAAGTTGGCGATTTTATAGATTGATTTGCGATATATTTGCATTGATAGGTCTATTTTCCTAGTCACGACAGATTCGTATTCTCTGTGTTGACTCTCTTTAGTCTTTCCCTCCGTTTTACCCTAGCTCACATATCGTAAGCTGAGTTACTTCCCCTGGCTGTCCATCCTGGTACACAACTGCACAACTGTAGCCCACACAGATATAAGACAATGTGCGCTGCGGCTCGGGGCCCCGAGTCCAACAGTATAATATGAGAGGTTGTGAGATATTTATGCGTCGCATTGTCTCACCGCGCGTTCTCCGCGAGACAACGACAACTTCATTCGAGCTGGCCCGACCGAGTTATGAACCGCCTTGCTCTCTTAAGGTTAGGTTGTATGTATATTGTATAGTCGCTATATACTATACAGTATATAGCAATAGGCATGCATGTGTGCACCGTTCGTATTATATTCGTAAAAGGCGGTATTCCCTCAACGTGCGCGTGTACACTGTACATGATACCTAGCCGGTAAACTGCAGTACACGTACTCGTGTTCGAGAGATCTGCTCTCCGGGCGCCTCGTTACCTAGGTAACTTTAAAACTTCTCTCGTGAGACACACGGTATATCCTTAGTTTCAATAGGCTAACTTCAACTATCTTGACACTCCAATGGATAATATCCATAATTCAGAAAGTTACACTTCATTCTATCATTTCGTAGTGTATCACTCCTTTAAGGGCCGTGCATAAATTACGTAAAGTCTTTTGGGTGGCGGGAGTAGATCAACGATTTTTGTACGCTGTCTTACATGGAGAGGCCGGGGGGGGGGGGAGGGGTATTGTTGCAGCTCGAGTAAAAGTTGGCATCTTTTAGAAATGAGACTCCAGTGAAACTGTTTTTTAGAGTTCCTTTTTGGATCATTGATATCCGGTAGATGAGGACATAAGAAAAGATCTGCAGTCGGTAACAATTTTAAACATAATCTTAAGAACTGTCATATCTCATGCCCATTATCTTCCTTTTAAGAATGAATAAATTCCCAGTGTAATGTCATTACCCAGGTGAAAACTTTATATGTAGTTTCTATATAGTGGAAAAGACAATGATATTTTCCATTTCTTTTATAAAATTTTCTGTATAAAACAAACGAAAATTATACGTGTTTTTTCCAATATGTATAAAGAATATACAACTTTTTCACTTTCGTAAATCTGTGTTCTAACGTAAAAGGTGCATCATCAACTTGTGAAATCTTCGAAATGAGCCGAGGCAGAAGATAAGTTCTGTACATACTTACTTGTGTTCCTTTGGAACAATTTATTGCTTTGGGTTCCTTTTCAGCAGGAGAGGTTCCTTCTTGTTGCAGCCTTCATGAAATCAAAACTCGGTCCTAATAGAAAGTAGAAAACCTAGTTTTATCTGTATGTTAGCGTAGTGTGCGTAGTAGTGTACTATTATTATTATTATTATACCATTAAGCCTTTTCCCTTCCGGGGTAGGCGTGACTTGTTCGGTTGGAAAGTAGTGAAATAGGTATATAGGTATGAGGTTGATCGGTATATGGGTATAGGGTGGATGGGTATGTAGGTGTTATGTATAGATGTTTTAGATTGATCTGGAGTTCTCGTGTTATTTATATAAATGACACGTTCACTCCGCAACACTGCTCCGACCCAGGTTGCTGTTCAATCTCTCTAGCGATCACCCCAAGTGAGGAGCCTCACAAAATTATTATGTATGGTTCCTCACTTGGGCCCATTAGTATCCAAGGTCTTTGTTTCAGGCATCATTCACTCTATTGTCACTCTGTTTATAAACTATTTGTCGCCACATATTTCTCTCCTGGCATACTACTCTAGCTTCATTCACGTCCATGCATTTTTTCATGCAGGCTCTTGTATTTCTATGGCTTCTTATGTCTCTTCGTATTAGTGTCTCATTCACAGATTCTAACCATTCTTTCGGCGGTCTACCTCTGGGCATTTTGCCATTTACTTTACCTTTATACACTTGCTTGGTCAGTCGTTCATCTTTCATTCTTTCAAGATGTCCGAATCACCTTAGCTGATTTCTTTCCCATATGTCAACTAGTGTCTCCCCTGTACCACATTCTTTGAGGATTGTCTCGTTTCGTACTTTGTCCATCAGTGTTTTCCCGCATATTATGCGCAGAGGTTTCATGCCGATCGCGTTGATTTTACTCCTGTCCTTTTCTTGACAGGTCCATGTCTTGCTACCGTATAGTACAGTCGGTACGAAAATAGAGTTATGTATGGCCATTTTAGCTTTTTTTGATATGTTTTTATTTGTGAGGATGGACCTTGCTCTACCGATAACCTGCTTACCCTTATTTATGCGCCTATCTAATTCCCCATCTATTTTTCCGTCGTTAGTGAATAGACTACCTAGATATACGTACTTGTCAACTTGTTCTAATTTTTCATCATTTAGGACTATGTTGCATATTGTTTTCTCACTTTTTCCCTCAAACACCATGACTTTCGTTTTATTCACGTTAATTTTGAGGTCCATGTTCTTCATGCTTGTATTAAGTTTATTCAACATTCTTTGCAAGTCTTCGACTGATTCTGCCATAACAATCTTGTCATCCGCGAAAGCCAACCCACGTACCTTGACGGTTTCGAGATCTACACCTTTTTCGTCGAAGAGGGCAGTTCTAAGACACTTATCCATGAATATGATAAATAGCCACGAGGACATAACGCATCCTTGTTTCACGCCTTGCATAATATCGAACCA
>CAKNXH010077843.1:0-11861 GCA_932178445.1 Andricus quercusramuli | reverse complement strand
AGCTCCTTTTACTAACAGGGTTACCTCCCCTATTGTAGGTGTAATTCCCTCCCCAATTCCAATTAGATTATACAGTTTATTTTTATTAATCGGGACATCGTTATTAATCAAATTTGTTTTTATAATATTTAGATCAGAACCAGTGTCTATTAGTATCTCAACCTTTTGCGTTAAAGCGTGACTCTTGAGGAAGATAGTGGGGTTTTTTTTAACGTTTTTGAGATGTTGAGGCTGCAAATGACCCTACGGGTTTCGCACCCCTTTGGTTTGTCTCGTTGGTCCCTTGATCGTTCCTCCATTCTCGTTGGCTGGTAGAAGGAGGGGCCTTCCAAATAAAAAGATTTTTTTCGATTTCGTATCCCTTTTTCGCAAGGAAGGTGTCTTTGTAGTGATTAGGGCCGCCGCAGAATTCACATTTTCGAATGAATTTTCGCGTTTTATTGTAAGGTCTACTTACGTCAGCCTCTGGACATTCACGCTTGAAGTGTCCATTTGAAACAACCGCGAGGATTTTCGGACTGTTGCCATTTCTGAATAGCCTCAGTTTTTGCAACTTGATGAGCTCCCTGGTACCTTGATAAGTATCCTAGGAGTTGCTTAAAATAAGGCCTCGAGGGTTGTTTTGTACCTGTTCCTGTCATATCTCTAGCCAATTTTAGGGTGTTAAGTAATGAGTCTAAATTTCCAGGCTCTGCATTATTTTGTAAGTAAAGATCAGCGTCTCCCTTTATTCTGGTTCTGATCAACTTAATTGAAAAGGGACGATCTCCAGGGTGCACAGACTGCTCAGCAAATTTGCAGTCGCGTATGAAGCTTATAACCGATGGATTTTTTCCGTCGAAGGGAGGTCATTAATCAGACGAGTGACGCAGAGATATTTATATTCTTCTTCTGGCATGGTAAGTTTTTCATTTTTATCAAAGAGGTGCAATGAACCCCGCGGTATTTACTCCGTGGAAAACGGGAATTTCGATACAATTTCCCCAGTTCAGAATATTACAGAGATTGAAAAGGTCGTTGTTAAATAGAGTTTGTACCATGAGAGATTCAGGAGGCGGGTTTTGTTTTCTTGGTACTAAAAATAATTGTGTGTTCCCATGTAAATAAATTGTTATTTCCCAAAAGAAAGCTGTTAGTTTTGTGGTGCAAGTGTAGTGGACAGATCCATAAAAGAAAGTCATCGCATGTTTAACATCGAAAGTATGGATTTCAAGACCATTTGTCCAAGTTCTTATGCGACATAGTCAAGGATGACTTTAATCTCCCAACAATTTTCTTCTAGAGCAGTAAAACACAAGTATTCGCGATTACTGTTAAACATAACCCGAAATTACGAACATTGAAAGAGAGTACTCATGACAGTAAACCACAAGAGTTAAAAAAGAATTTTAACGTAAAAATTTGGACCCTAAAATAGAATTTATCTTTGGACATCTTATTTACTTTGGTCCAACCTTCTGAGACAAGAGACAATCAAGGCAGAGAGAGAAAAAGAAAAACAAATGCATGCGAGACTTACTACTTTAGTTGATTATACAGCATTCCACTTTAATATTAAAACTTCACTATATAGAATTGCCCTTTTTTTCACTCCCGCTACTATAGCCTAATTACTACTTAATTAGCTTCTAAGAATTATATTTAAAAAATCCTAGTAAAATTGTATGCTGAACAACTCAAATCAATTATAATTGAATTAAACCAAAGCGATTCAAATGCAAAACTACATTTATTGAAAGAATTTTCTAGTCATAATACAATTATCATATTAAAATATAAAAATATATAAAAATATATAAAAAGATATAAAATATATAAAGGAATATAAAAATATGTATATAACATATATAAAAAAAGAGCTTCAAATTAAAACATAAACATATGGACACATAAATTTTATACATATTAGTAAGAAAAACTTAATTGAATTTAATGTGCTAGGCACATCCATAGTAGTTACTTTAATCCAATCTTAATTTCTATTCCTTAAACTTTCCTTAAGCTTTCCTATTTGAACGAATGGTCTGGCTCCCCGGCAAGATCTAACCTGCATGAGGCTTACCCCTTCATTAAATACCTGCCATTGACTGCAGATGCCCTCCATGCAACCACTGCTGTCTCTCAAGGGACGAGTGAATAATTCTATTGCTCTCTTTAACCGAATAATTTTAAATTCAGCACATATTAAAAATTGATTGTAAATATTCAATAAAAATTAAAATACCTCAGAATTTAAGTCGATAAAATCTTGTTCTATTTTAATAAGCGTAAACGAAGTGTAGTTATAAAATTACAAAATATGCAAATCTGGCTACTAAATTCGCGTCGCACTCACGGCACACACTTTCACAATTATAAACGGACATAATAAGACGAGTCATAACAAAAAATACATTTAAATCAATATTACAAAAAATAAAACGCAAACGAATTTTTCCATACCATTTTTGAAGATGATATCCTTTTAATCGAAAGGAATCTGGTTGTCGGTCTAAAATTGATCCTTTTAATCGAAAGGAATCTTGTTGTCGGTTTAAAATTGATGGTTAAAAGAGCGATGTGGGCCAAGCAGGAATTGTCGAAATATAAAATCCTTCAATCCCAAAAAAAAGTCAAATTGCGGCATCTTTCTTCAAGCCATTATTAAGCCTTGATTGACGTAAAATTAGTACAAGAGTACGGTAGTAAAATACGCCGCTGGCGTCGTTCACTTTCACTGATTTTTTATTAGGTTGAACTATCGCCATACGGCGTACAAACAAAAATTAATAGTGTAAATTAGTATGTGCTTATAGCAACGTCTGATTGCGTTCTGACTTAAAGCTTGCGTCTCACCCTACAATTTCACGACTTGGACCGCGCTTTTCCGCGATTCCGCGCCTTTTCGCTCTACACGAGAAAACTCGATCGCTTATTGGCTTATAATTCGCAAACGCCTATTATTAAGCATACATTTGACTAATTTGCCATTTTGATGCTTTTAAACGAATTTCATTCGACACAAGTTGTCCTTCAAAACTCACTCAACTAAATCAAATTTTCAATTCGATTTAAAATTTCCCTTACATCTCCAACAGCTAGTACACCTAGCTTTGAACTTTGCAGCCTCAGTCTCTTGGAGAGCCAAATGATAGATCGCAAAAACTGCCTTGCGGGCCCGAAGGATTCGACTCAAGGGTCCACACTCCATCAATCGTAGGCACCAGTAGCATAGGTGCTCTCTACCTTCCTCATCATCAATTAGATAAACTGAGTACTCGCAGTGTATTGCTGCAAGGGCCCTTTTTGTGAGCCGGCTTCCTGGGGCCCTTACCTTTTCGCCAGCTCAGGAATTTTGAACCTTTTGGTAACCTGAGGGATACGAGAAAAGACTAGGGGGAGATACGAAGAAAAGGATAAATAAAAAAAAAGGTTCAAATATCGATGCTTTGATTGATGAAAGAAAAAAAAAGAAGGGACCCTATGCTATTTTCCTAATAATATCCTGATTCTATTCTTTTAATAAATTTTGCTTTTATAAAAAAAAAAAAACACTATACAACCTACACTCTAAATTTGAATCAGCAAAATACAGCCGATTATTAGTTGAATTCTACCAATTGATGCAACTAGAATTGAGTCACTGATAATTAACAGAAATGTACCGATTGGATAAAAAAAATTGAAAATTACTAATTGAATCAGTCATATGCACATAATCAGTTATAGATATATTCAAGAAATCAGTTAATTTTAAGAGGTTATGTTTCAAATAACTTTGCGCACTATTTTTAATTGTGAAACTGTTTCAAGTTTGAAATTTGTTCAAACTTGTAATAATTACTTCCTTATTTATCAAAATGAAAATTTCAAAATTCGCCTTAATATTATAAATAATATTGGTTTATAAACAAAAAGTTAATTCGACCATTGTTCCTCTATGCATATATTCTAAGTCTATAATTAATTCACTGCAATTACGATATAACCGATTAACTTTAGTTACGGTATTTCTACTATTAAGATCAGCAAACTCCTGAAAACAACTGATTCATCAATTAGAATAAAGTCCACCAAATGAATCAGTAAAATCCCTATCAACTCAAATTCAGAAGGTATCTTTACACTGTACAATAACTAACTATTCCTTCTTTTCCTTTCAAAAGACACTTCACTTACCAAAAAAAAAGAAAGGGCTTTTTCAAATTAATTACAATCCTATTTCCAAACAGCACCTTATTAATAATAATAAAATTTTCGCTTATTAAATAATCCTATCAATTTCAGTATCCTAAAAGATACCGTAGTTCATACTACTACGCACATTCACGTGATTTCGATTTAATTAAACACAATAAATTCCGCAAAAAAAAAAAAAAAAATTGATGATAAATGAAATTGTACTAACATTTACCTTTAATGCTATTCCGGTGAAGGTTTGTCCTATAGCCCTCGCACCCAGAGGAGGTTTAATATGATTCGTTTTTCGCCATCTTCACTATGATACTATCGCTTCACTTGTACTAAAGCCACTAAATGCTAGTTCAGGGTTTGTTTTCGAACCGATCTGGTCTCCACTGTGTTTATGGTGTCAACCAGTTAATACCAGATTTTACGACATTATCCTACCCGAGGGTTTTCAAAAAATCTAAACTCATTCGGTCCTGCCTTTTTGTTGTGTGCTATTTCCCATTTAAATGAAAGCCTCAAGCTTTACTATATTTTATATAATTCCCTCAGGCATATTTCGAATAAAATTTTAAACTCTATGTTGAGTCGAACTATCAATTTTGTTTCATAAGTTCAATATACTTATCCATAAAAATCAAAACAAAGAGCACGTGGCGGCCAAGAGGGCCTGGCCTGTCGGTGTTTGCTCTCTTTCCCTACAGAATCCCTTTTATAGTTTTAGAGCCGTAAAATCAATTTTTCTCTGAATATGAGTGTACCTTCCTTCTATATAATTTCTTATTCTATACGCCTTATTCAAACTAGAAAATTTTCTTCCTCTAACTCAAAGTAACATTATTTTCAAAATTATACTCAAGAGTTTCTATTTTTATTATTTTTACTATTTTCCTTATTTAATTATTTCATAATTAAATATACATAATTCTGTTTAATGCAATGATCTTATCTCTCAACCCTCTTCAAATTCAATTTCCTTATTCTCAAATTTTCTAAATTCATTTCATAACGATAATTATAATAACAAAAGTTATGATAATAATAATAATAATAATGAACTGTAACCATCTTAAACCTAAAACAATAATTATATATATATACATATTTATTTATTTATTTACTTAATATATTTTATAAATAAAACTGACTGTAACAATTATCGGGGAATTTCACGTGTACCTTCGTGCTACAAGATCCTGTCTAATGTAATCCTAAGTAGACTGACTCCTTTTGCCGAGGAAATCATTGGGGATTACCAGTGTGGATTCCGCCGAAACCGATCTACGAGCGATCAAATGTTTACAATTAGGCAACTGCTAGAAAAAAAAATGGGAATTTAAAGAAGTAGTGCATCAGCTATTTATCGATTTCGAAAAAGCTTACGACTCTATTATACGTGCAGTAGGGGTAGAATACGCGTAAACGGTAGTTTATCTGAAGATTTTTCGATTCGCGATGGCCTGAAACAGGGCGATGCACTTTCGTGCGTCCTTTTTAACTTAGTTTTAGAATACGTGGTTAGGCAAGTGCAGGCGAATCCGACCGGTGCTACCCTCAATGGGATAATACAAATTCTTGGATATGCGGATGATCTCGACTTACTAGAAGATGATGAAGAAACGTTAGCTAAAAATGCAGAAATCTGATCACAAAAGCCAAAGATATTGGCTTGGAAGTTAGCAAATCGAAGACAAAATATATGACCGTCGTCAGATCCGAACAAAGTAATCAAGACGGGGATCTTATGGCCGGAAATATGAAATTCGAAAGGGTTAGCGAGTTTAAATATCTCGGGTCTATTATAACTAGCGAAAATAAGATGAAAACGGAAATCAACGCGCTGCTGCACGCTGGCAACGGGTGCTATTATGCAGAAAACACACTATTAAAATCGCGATTGCTATCTAGAAACATCAAAGTAAGAATCTACAAAACAATAATAATGCCGGTCATCATGTACGGGTGCGAAACGTGGGCGTTAACTAAAGGAGAGGAGAATAGCTTTAGAGTTTTTGAGAATAAAGTACTTAGAAAAATCTATGGTCCAAAAAGGGACGAAGAGACCGGCGAATGGAGAAAACTGCATAATGATGAGCTGCATGCTCTCTATGGGTCAGCAAATATTAATAGAGTAATGAAAGCGCGTAAATTAAGATGGGCGGGTCATGTAGCATGAATGGGAAATTAAAGAACAGTGGCGCAAGTTTTAAGAGGGAGACTGATTGGTAAGAGACCCTTAGGCAGACCGAGAAACAGATGGGAGAAAAATGTAAGGGATGATTTAAAATAACTAGGACATGATTACTTAAACTGGATGGAGGATGCACAGGATAGAGATGTGTGGCGGTCTCGGGTTAGTGAGACAATCAACTTTCGAGATCAAACTGCTAATCTATAATAATAATAATATATTTTATAATTAATTTATTTTCTGTTTTCTTATTATTACTAATATTTTTCAGGGCTCATATCGCAAAAACGCGTGTTTTACGCGATTCATATGGACAACAGATGTGGTCCCGTCGCCCTTTAAAATCTCTACATTATAATCATTAACTATTCCAGTAGTTTTATAGGGCCCTTTATAATGGTCTCCTAACTAGTTAATCCTTTTTTCAATCAGTAAGTAAATATACTGTCCTTCCTTAAAATTCATTTAATTGATTTTAAGATCACAATGTTTTTTACACCGTTTCTTTGCAGCTTCTAATCGAAAATGGACGATTGACTCAGTTGTGATTAATCGATTTAATATGTCATCCACTCATTTTACAAAAGTCAACGTGACACCTGTGGATTCATGAACTGATGTGTTGAATGAAAACATTGCATAAGGCAACCACAGGTCCCAATTTGATTCTTTGCAATAATGGCGAAGATACTCTACAAAAGTATGATGACTTCGCTCTAACGCTCCTAAGGATTGTGGATGGTAAGCTGATGATTTATATTGTTTTATTTTGAATAATTCCGCGAACCCAGACATTATTTGCTCATAAACTGAGGTCCCTGATCAGTTTGAATCGATTCGGGACACCCAAATCGACCAATAATATGTTCGGCAAACAATGCAAACAATTTTAGGAGCGTCAATATTAGTTAAAGGGATAGCGCCTGAATATTTAGAAAGGCAATTTGTCAAGTCATGATATATTAGTTTCCAATGTCCGATTGAGACAAAGGGCCTAATAAATCAATTTGCAATTTTTCAAAAACTCTCGTGGGTTATCTGTTATACACATTGGCAATTTAGTATTTACTCGTACTAACTTTTCTTCTGGCAAGAATCGCACGTTTTTACGTAAATTTGGACGTCCTTTTTCACACCTTTCCAATAGAATCTTTCTCTGATTCGTTCCATCGTTTTGAAACACCCTTATGACTTTCTACTGCGGAGTCATGACATTCCTGAATAATTTGACATTTTTGATTTTCAGGCGGGATCGTCACTTCCCCAGTACACACTGTAATGTTATAATTCCCTTTTCCAAATTAAGTTCTAAACATCAACTCTAGCGCATTCCAAGGTAACCTGTCAAAACCATTACCTTTTCGCGAAATACTAAAACTCTTCACTTCATACTCAATTACTGCATCTTCATTTTTCAAACCAGACAACTTAATAATGGAATTATCCATTAATTCACGACCTGCCTGGGTAGTGAGGACATGATCACAACTCATAAAGTTCACCAGGTGATCATCTCTCATCCACAAGCAATCCCTGCAAACTCTAAATAACGGGGTGAGAAGATTCCTGCCTGTCACAGCACCCTCCCCCTGGACGGGTATTAAAAAACGACACCAGGTTCCTCCGTCTCATTCCCTTCAGTTACCTCAATGATATTATATTTGCCAACCATGGCTTCTCGAAAATACCCATCAACAAATTGATCATCATCATTATTGTTATCATATTGATCTGGGATAGCCTGTACCGTCATTGACCCGCGTGCGCACGTCTTAGGGTCCCTTTTACCAAGTGATCCAACCAAGACCTTCCCCGATTGAGTGCCAGACTAACCGACCGGCCGCACGTCTTTATCACTGGCTAGAGCTATTATTAACTCTTTTTCATCTCCGGACCTGCATAGACCTTCCCCGAACGAATCCCAGACTCACAAATTGGCGGCTCGTCTATGTCATAGGTCAGGGCACATGTTGATTCTCCAAAATTCTCAGACCTGCTGCAAGCCTTTCCCACAATAGTCCCAGACCCATTTTGTGGCGAATTACTTGCGTCATCGACCCTAGCCCTCTTGAATTTCCCCTGGCCTGACAAGTCCCCTAAACTGGTACTGTCCTTACCCGCAGGAAAAATTGTTGGTAACTTCCTTTTTGGAGTACTTTGGTAGCCCGCTTCCCCAAGGTCCTTTCCAACCTCACTGACATTTTCACTAATGTCAAAGTTGCCCGTGGAATTAATACCACTTGCATGACCATTCTCATTATTGCTCACGCAAGCCATGGAATTTATATTACCTTGAATAACAATTTCATCAATATTCAAATCGACCGTGGAATTTATATGACCCTTCTAATAAGAAGCCATAAATAATCTCTCTACAGGAAGTTCATGATACCAGACCTCACCCTCCTTTGGTATAATCTCAGGGCGCAAAAGAACGTGCACTTTCCCAACTCCACGATCATTCACCTCAGAGGCATCTAAATCAAAGTCCTCTTCGTTATTCTGTCCTAATTCTTCTACAGGATTTCTCGACAATGCATCTGCATTGGAGATCACTCGCCCTGGCTTATGAATAACTTTAAATTCATATTCTCGTAATTTTACTTTCCATCTGGCTAACTTTGAAAGGTAGGGTCATTTAATTGATGTAACCATACTAAAGGACGATGATCGGTAACCAAAATAAATTTTCTCCCATAAATATAGGGTCGAAATTGTACGACAGCAAAAATTACAGCAAGTAACTCTTTTTCAGTAACATTATACATTAACTGAGCAATTTTTTACAAATTCCTGTACGTCCTGTTTTATGCCGTCCCAAGAAAATCTTTCGCGCACCCTTGTATAAGTTTTAGTAATCCCTAAATTAAGAATTTTTTCGATTCCGCTCCAATGTAGGTAATCTGAACCGTTTCCTTTTTTTGACATACTACATGTTTTAACGCTTAGGATGTCCATAGCCTCCTTGAGACCCTTGAAACAATCTTCTAAGGTTCTGAGGTTGGCCTTTTCGTCGTAGGTAGATTTTGCTACCATGTGAAAGATATACCTGTCGTTAATTTCAAAAACTACTACGTGTCCCTTTTGAGGCTTGGTTGACCGGAGGGCATCGAAATTAACTAAATTTTCCGATTTCAACTTTTTACTCACACTCGAAGAGTATCTGCAATCTTCTGATATAAAATGAATTAAATGATCCACTCTAGTTTCTACCAAGTCTCGCTTATACACTCCGGCACTTACTTCCTCTAATTCAGGATCAACTGGCAATATATACGTTGCATCAAATTGTCCATACAGAGGTTCCCTATGCCCCGATTCTGTATTACCCAGAATCGCCCCACCTATAGGGTTTTGTATTTTATCTCCGGAATGTGAGTGCCTCAATACCTCAGGATCGAGGGCACTGCTCGGGTTAGTCTTATGCAATGCGATTACCCCGTTCATACAGAGGTCCCTATCATTTCCTTTATTTATATTTTTAAGCCCTGATGTCTCTTCCCGAAGCGTACGAATATTGCTATTGGCAGCACCTC
This sequence comes from Andricus quercusramuli, assembly GCA_932178445.1. NCBI lineage: Eukaryota > Metazoa > Arthropoda > Insecta > Hymenoptera > Cynipidae > Andricus > Andricus quercusramuli. The sequence goes on along the minus strand of CAKNXH010077843.1, from coordinate 1,967 downwards.
GTTGTAGGATAGAGACATCCCTGCTATTTGACATACCCGACTTCATCTCCCAGGGCGTACGGATATTTCTATCGGCAGCACCCCGTTGTAGGAGAGAGAGGTCTTTATAAAAAATATTTTGTAAAAACGATGACTCTGAGATTTCCTCAGCGGCCTCGTACCCTTCACCGTCAGAAGATTCTCCCTCACTACTAAAAATGTTATCTTCAGTTGTCTCATTGTTAGTTTCGTCTGAGGGATAGGATTCAAGGTTAGAAATGAAAAGGGAAAAACAATTTTTAATAGAGAGATTGTTAAGATGGTAGTCATCGTTTGTCATCACTTCCGGTTCGAACTCTGAAGTTGGTACGGTGCAGTCAATTGCAAGTACTTGCTGCAGGTCTCTGGAAGTGAAGGTGTCATTTTTGTCGTCGTCGAGTTTATCGTTTACTATATTCGTCGCATTACTTACTTCTTGTGAAAATTCACCGTCTTTGGCTACAGGATTACGCGAAAGTGCATCTGCATTTGCGTTTATTTATCCGGGCTTATAAATGACCGTATATTCATATTCACCTAGCCGCAATCTAGCAATCTAGCCGGTTGCATAACGAGTCTCAGCATTATTTAATGTTCGAGAGGCGTATGCAACTGGTAGGTCATGCCCAATCTCACCTTGACTAGGTATTGCACCTAAAGCATAATCTGAGGCATCTGAAGTTATTAAGAATGGTTTATTAAAATCAGGGTACTGAAGGATGGGTTCGGTAATTATCAAGTCTCGCAATTTTTCGAAGGCCGTTTGTTGCGATGTTCCCCAATTAAATTTTATGCCTCATTTGTTAAGGTGAGTCTGTAATAACCGATTAAACCGAGAAATTGTTTAATATTGCGGCGTGTTTTGGGGCGGGGGAATTTTTTGACCGCTTCTATTTTTCTGGGGTCTGGTTTAACACCGTCTTGGGTTATAACGTGTCCTAGATAAGTAATCCCCTTTCGAAGGAAGTTACATTTATCTGGCTGAAGAGTTAACCCGTTACTCTGCAACCTTCCGAAGAGTTTTTTCAGTTTGATGGCATGTTCTTCCAAGGAAGTCGAATAGACATTTTTGAGACCGAAGGGCAATCGTTTGAACTCGTAATGCCCATATGGAGAATTAAACGCGGTCTTTTCTTGTGATTGAGGATCCATGGGGATTTGATGGAATCCTGAAGCGAGGTCAAGGGTCGAGAAATACTTTGTGCCCCCTAATTGATCGACTATATCGGTTATGTTAGGGAGAGGGTAGGCATTGCTGATAGTCTTTTCATTTAAAGCACGATAATCGATGACCATGCGCGTTTCTATTCATCCTTGAGAGTCAGGCTTCTTGGGGACGACCCAAAGGGGAGAGTTATAAGGGGAGCTAGAGGGTATTATGACGTCGTTGGCGACCAATTCGGTTACGTGATTTCGTACGTCTTCTTTTTGAATATGAGATTGACGATACTGTTTAACATTTATAATTTTATCGTCTGTGGTAATAATTTTATGTTTAACTGTACTTGTGCAAGTGAGTTTATCGTTAGCTAACTTAAATTGATCAGGGAATTGATTGATTATTTTAATTAAACTCATACGCTCTTCCTCATTTGAATTTTCTAAATTTAACCCTTTTAAAATTTCGCACATCTGTCGAGTGTGTGCAACTTGTTTTTCAGAGTAAGGCTCGTTGTTATTAAGGCTATCTTTATGCGATCAAACGACATCATAATCCTCCAGCTGAACAGGTGGTAAAGTTAGTTCTATATTTTCGGGGGTTGAATTTATAGCAAAAACTTGTATTTTCCCATTCTTGTGAGTTACTAAAACTTCTCCTATATAGACACCAGGTCCGGCCTCAATCCTTTTTAAATACCCAGTTTGCAAGTCTGTTCTTTTAATCGGCAATGTAACAAGTTCTTTGGTCCTTGGAGGTAAATCTAACGCGCTATATTTTTCTAAGGGTA
>CAKNXH010077800.1:0-11860 GCA_932178445.1 Andricus quercusramuli | reverse complement strand
AGCTCCTTTTACTAACAGGGTTACCTCCCCTATTGTAGGTGTAATTCCCTCCCCAATTCCAATTAGATTATACAGTTTATTTTTATTAATCGGGACATCGTTATTAATCAAATTTGTTTTTATAATATTTAGATCAGAACCAGTGTCTATTAGTATCTCAACCTTTTGCGTTAAAGCGTGACTCTTGAGGAAGATAGTGGGTTTTTTTTTAACGTTTTTGAGATGTTGAGGCTGCAAATGACCCTACGGGTTTCGCACCCCTTTGGTTTGTCTCGTTGATCCCTTGATCGTTCCTCCGTTCTCCTTGGCTGGTAGAAGGAGGGGCCTTCCAAATAAAAAGATTTTTTTCGATTTCGTATCCCTTTTTCGCAAGGAAGGTGTCTTTGTAGTGATTAGGGCCGCCGCAGAATTCACATTTTCGAATGAATTTTCGCGTTTTATTGTAAAGTCTACTTACGTCAGCCTCTGGACATTCACGCTTGAAGTGTCCATTTGAAACAACCGCGAGGATTTTCGGACTGTTGCCATTTCTGAATAGCCTCAGTTTTTGCAACTTGATGAGCTCCCTGGTACCTTGATAAGTATCCTAGGAGTTGCTTAAAATAAGGCCTCGAGGGTTGTTTTGTACCTGTTCCTGTCATATCTCTAGCCAATTTTAGGGTGTTAAGTAATGAGTCTAAATTTCCAGGCTCTGCATTATTTTGTAAGTAAAGATCAGCGTCTCCCTTTATTCTGGTTCTGATCAACTTAATTGAAAAGGGACGATCTCCAGGGTGCACAGACTGCTCAGCAAATTTGCAGTCGCGTATGAAGCTTATAACCGATGGATTTTTTCCGTCGAAGGGAGGTCATTAATCAGACGAGTGACGCAGAGATATTTATATTCTTCTTCTGGCATGGTAAGTTTTTCATTTTTATCAAAGAGGTGCAATGAACCCCGCGGTATTTACTCCGTGGAAAACGGGAATTTCGATACAATTTCCCCAGTTCAGAATATTACAGAGATTGAAAAGGTCGTTGTTAAATAGAGTTTGTACCATGAGAGATTCAGGAGGCGGGTTTTGTTTTCTTGGTACTAAAAATAATTGTGTGTTCCCATGTAAATAAATTGTTATTTCCCAAAAGAAAGCTGTTAGTTTTGTGGTGCAAGTGTAGTGGACAGATCCATAAAAGAAAGTCATCGCATGTTTAACATCGAAAGTATGGATTTCAAGACCATTTGTCCAAGTTCTTATGCGACATAGTCAAGGATGACTTTAATCTCCCAACAATTTTCTTCTAGAGCAGTAAAACACAAGTATTCGCGATTACTGTTAAACATAACCCGAAATTACGAACATTGAAAGAGAGTACTCATGACAGTAAACCACAAGAGTTAAAAAAGAATTTTAACGTAAAAATTTGGACCCTAAAATAGAATTTATCTTTGGACATCTTATTTACTTTGGTCCAACCTTCTGAGACAAGAGACAATCAAGGCAGAGAGAGAAAAAGAAAAACAAATGCATGCGAGACTTACTACTTTAGTTGATTATACAGCATTCCACTTTAATATTAAAACTTCACTATATAGAATTGCCCTTTTTTTCACTCCCGCTACTATAGCCTAATTACTACTTAATTAGCTTCTAAGAATTATATTAAAAAAATCCTAGTAAAATTGTATGCTGAACAACTCAAATCAATTATAATTGAATTAAACCAAAGCGATTCAAATGCAAAACTACATTTATTTAAAGAATTTTCTAGTCATAATACAATTATCATATTAAAATATAAAAATATATAAAAATATATAAAAAGATATAAAATATATAAAGGAATATAAAAATATGTATATAACATATATAAAAAAAGAGCTTCAAATTAAAACATAAACATATGGACACATAAATTTTATACATATTAGTAAGAAAAACTTAATTGAATTTAATGTGCTAGGCACATCCATAGTAGTTACTTTAATCCAATCTTAATTTCTATTCCTTAAACTTTCCTTAAGCTTTCCTATTTGAACGAATGGTCTGGCTCCCCGGCAAGATCTAACCTGCATGAGGCTTACCCCTTCATTAAATACCTGCCATTGACTGCAGATGCCCTCCATGCAACCACTGCTGTCTCTCAAGGGACGAGTGAATAATTCTATTGCTCTCTTTAACCGAATAATTTTAAATTCAGCACATATTAAAAATTGATTGTAAATATTCAATAAAAATTAAAATACCTCAGAATTTAAGTCGATAAAATCTTGTTCTATTTTAATAAGCGTAAACGAAGTGTAGTTATAAAATTACAAAATATGCAAATCTGGCTACTAAATTCGCGTCGCACTCACGGCACACACTTTCACAATTATAAACGGACATAATAAGACGAGTCATAACAAAAAATACATTTAAATCAATATTACAAAAAATAAAACGCAAACGAATTTTTCCATACCATTTTTGAAGATGATATCCTTTTAATCGAAAGGAATCTGGTTGTCGGTCTAAAATTGATCCTTTTAATCGAAAGGAATCTTGTTGTCGGTTTAAAATTGATGGTTAAAAGAGCGATGTGGGCCAAGCAGGAATTGTCGAAATATAAAATCCTTCAATCCCAAAAAAAAGTCAAATTGAGGCATCTTTCTTCAAGCCATTATTAAGCCTTGATTGACGTAAAATTAGTACAAGAGTACGGTAGTAAAATACGCCGCTGGCGTCGTTCACTTTCACTGATTTTTTATTAGGTTGAACTATCGCCATACGGCGTACAAACAAAAATTAATAGTGTAAATTAGTATGTGCTTATAGCAACGTCTGATTGCGTTCTGACTTAAAGCTTGCGTCTCACCCTACAATTTCACGACTTGGACCGCGCTTTTCCGCGATTCCGCGCCTTTTCGCTCTACACGAGAAAACTCGATCGCTTATTGGCTTATAATTCGCAAACGCCTATTATTAAGCATACATTTGACTAATTTGCCATTTTGATGCTTTTAAACGAATTTCATTCGACACAAGTTGTCCTTCAAAACTCACTCAACTAAATCAAATTTTCAATTCGATTTAAAATTTCCCTTACATCTCCAACAGCTAGTACACCTAGCTTTGAACTTTGCAGCCTCAGTCTCTTGGAGAGCCAAATGATAGATCGCAAAAACTGCCTTGCGGGCCCGAAGGATTCGACTCAAGGGTCCACACTCCATCAATCGTAGGCACCAGTAGCATAGGTGCTCTCTACCTTCCTCATCATCAATTAGATAAACTGAGTACTCGCAGTGTATTGCTGCAAGGGCCCTTTTTGTGAGCCGGCTTCCTGGGGCCCTTACCTTTTCGCCAGCTCAGGAATTTTGAACCTTTTGGTAACCTGAGGGATACGAGAAAAGACTAGGGGGAGATACGAAGAAAAGGATAAATAAAAAAAAAGGTTCAAATATCGATGCTTTGATTGATGAAAGAAAAAAAAAGAAGGGACCCTATGCTATTTTCCTAATAATATCCTGATTCTATTCTTTTAATAAATTTTGCTTTTATAAAAAAAAAAAAACACTATACAACCTACACTCTAAATTTGAATCAGCAAAATACAGCCGATTATTAGTTGAATTCTACCAATTGATGCAACTAGAATTGAGTCACTGATAATTAACAGAAATGTACCGATTGGATAAAAAAAATTGAAAATTACTAATTGAATCAGTCATATGCACATAATCAGTTATAGATATATTCAAGAAATCAGTTAATTTTAAGAGGTTATGTTTCAAATAACTTTGCGCACTATTTTTAATTGTGAAACTGTTTCAAGTTTGAAATTTGTTCAAACTTGTAATAATTACTTCCTTATTTATCAAAATGAAAATTTCAAAATTCGCCTTAATATTATAAATAATATTGGTTTATAAACAAAAAGTTAATTCGACCATTGTTCCTCTATGCATATATTCTAAGTCTATAATTAATTCACTGCAATTACGATATAACCGATTAACTTTAGTTACGGTATTTCTACTATTAAGATCAGCAAACTCCTGAAAACAACTGATTCATCAATTAGAATAAAGTCCACCAAATGAATCAGTAAAATCCCTATCAACTCAAATTCAGAAGGTATCTTTACACTGTACAATAACTAACTATTCCTTCTTTTCCTTTCAAAAGACACTTCACTTACCAAAAAAAAAGAAAGGGCTTTTTCAAATTAATTACAATCCTATTTCCAAACAGCACCTTATTAATAATAATAAAATTTTCGCTTATTAAATAATCCTATCAATTTCAGTATCCTAAAAGATACCGTAGTTCATACTACTACGCACATTCACGTGATTTCGATTTAATTAAACACAATAAATTCCGCAAAAAAAAAAAAAAAAATTGATGATAAATGAAATTGTACTAACATTTACCTTTAATGCTATTCCGGTGAAGGTTTGTCCTATAGCCCTCGCACCCAGAGGAGGTTTAATATGATTCGTTTTTCGCCATCTTCACTATGATACTATCGCTTCACTTGTACTAAAGCCACTAAATGCTAGTTCAGGGTTTGTTTTCGAACCGATCTGGTCTCCACTGTGTTTATGGTGTCAACCAGTTAATACCAGATTTTACGACATTATCCTACCCGAGGGTTTTCAAAAAATCTAAACTCATTCGGTCCTGCCTTTTTGTTGTGTGCTATTTCCCATTTAAATGAAAGCCTCAAGCTTTACTATATTTTATATAATTCCCTCAGGCATATTTCGAATAAAATTTTAAACTCTATGTTGAGTCGAACTATCAATTTTGTTTCATAAGTTCAATATACTTATCCATAAAAATCAAAACAAAGAGCACGTGGCGGCCAAGAGGGCCTGGCCTGTCGGTGTTTGCTCTCTTTCCCTACAGAATCCCTTTTATAGTTTTAGAGCCGTAAAATCAATTTTTCTCTGAATATGAGTGTACCTTCCTTCTATATAATTTCTTATTCTATACGCCTTATTCAAACTAGAAAATTTTCTTCCTCTAACTCAAAGTAACATTATTTTCAAAATTATACTCAAGAGTTTCTATTTTTATTATTTTTACTATTTTCCTTATTTAATTATTTCATAATTAAATATACATAATTCTGTTTAATGCAATGATCTTATCTCTCAACCCTCTTCAAATTCAATTTCCTTATTCTCAAATTTTCTAAATTCATTTCATAACGATAATTATAATAACAAAAGTTATGATAATAATAATAATAATAATGAACTGTAACCATCTTAAACCTAAAACAATAATTATATATATATACATATTTATTTATTTATTTACTTAATATATTTTATAAATAAAACTGACTGTAACAATTATCGGGGAATTTCACTTGTACCTTCGTGCTACAAGATCCTGTCTAATGTAATCCTAAGTAGACTGACTCCTTTTGCCGAGGAAATCATTGGGGATTACCAGTGTGGATTCCGCCGAAACCGATCTACGAGCGATCAAATGTTTACAATTAGGCAACTGCTAGAAAAAAAAATGGGAATTTAAAGAAGTAGTGCATCAGCTATTTATCGATTTCGAAAAAGCTTACGACTCTATTATACGCGCAGTAGGGGTAGAATACGCGTAAACGGTAGTTTATCTGAAGATTTTTCGATTCGCGATGGCCTGAAACAGGGCGATGCACTTTCGTGCGTCCTTTTTAACTTAGTTTTAGAATACGTGGTTAGGCAAGTGCAGGCGAATCCGACCGGTGCTACCCTCAATGGGATAATACAAATTCTTGGATATGCGGATGATCTCGACTTACTAGAAGATGATGAAGAAACGTTAGCTAAAAATGCAGAAATCTGATCACAAAAGCCAAAGATATTGGCTTGGAAGTTAGCAAATCGAAGACAAAATATATGACCGTCGTCAGATCCGAACAAAGTAATCAAGACGGGGATCTTATGGCCGGAAATATGAAATTCGAAAGGGTTAGCGAGTTTAAATATCTCGGGTCTATTATAACTAGCGAAAATAAGATGAAAACGGAAATCAACGCGCTGCTGCACGCTGGCAACGGGTGCTATTATGCAGAAAACACACTATTAAAATCGCGATTGCTATCTAGAAACATCAAAGTAAGAATCTACAAAACAATAATAATGCCGGTCATCATGTACGGGTGCGAAACGTGGGCGTTAACTAAAGGAGAGGAGAATAGCTTTAGAGTTTTTGAGAATAAAGTACTTAGAAAAATCTATGGTCCAAAAAGGGACGAAGAGACCGGCGAATGGAGAAAACTGCATAATGATGAGCTGCATGCTCTCTATGGGTCAGCAAATATTAATAGAGTAATGAAAGCGCGTAAATTAAGATGGGCGGGTCATGTAGCATGAATGGGAAATTAAAGAACAGTGGCGCAAGTTTTAAGAGGGAGACTGATTGGTAAGAGACCCTTAGGCAGACCGAGAAACAGATGGGAGAAAAATGTAAGGGATGATTTAAAATAACTAGGACATGATTACTTAAACTGGATGGAGGATGCACAGGATAGAGATGTGTGGCGGTCTCGGGTTAGTGAGACAATCAACTTTCGAGATCAAACTGCTAATCTATAATAATAATAATATATTTTATAATTAATTTATTTTCTGTTTTCTTATTATTACTAATATTTTTCAGGGCTCATATCGCAAAAACGCGTGTTTTACGCGATTCATATGGACAACAGATGTGGTCCCGTCGCCCTTTAAAATCTCTACATTATAATCATTAACTATTCCAGTAGTTTTATAGGGCCCTTTATAATGGTCTCCTAACTAGTTAATCCTTTTTTCAATCAGTAAGTAAATATACTGTCCTTCCTTAAAATTCATTTAATTGATTTTAAGATCACAATGTTTTTTACACCGTTTCTTTGCAGCTTCTAATCGAAAATGGACGATTGACTCAGTTGTGATTAATCGATTTAATATGTCATCCACTCATTTTACAAAAGTCAACGTGACACCTGTGGATTCATGAACTGATGTGTTGAATGAAAACATTGCATAAGGCAACCACAGGTCCCAATTTGATTCTTTGCAATAATGGCGAAGATACTCTACAAAAGTATGATGACTTCGCTCTAACGCTCCTAAGGATTGTGGATGGTAAGCTGATGATTTATATTGTTTTATTTTGAATAATTCCGCGAACCCAGACATTATTTGCTCATAAACTGAGGTCCCTGATCAGTTTGAATCGATTCGGGACACCCAAATCGACCAATAATATGTTCGGCAAACAATGCAAACAATTTTAGGAGCGTCAATATTAGTTAAAGGGATAGCGCCTGAATATTTAGAAAGGCAATTTGTCAAGTCATGATATATTAGTTTCCAATGTCTGATTGAGACAAAGGGCCTACTAAATCAATTTGCAATTTTTCAAAAACTCTCGTGGGTTATCTGTTATACACATTGGCAATTTAGTATTTACTCGTACTAACTTTTCTTCTGGCAAGAATCGCACGTTTTTACGTAAATTTGGACGTCCTTTTTCACACCTTTCCAATAGAATCTTTCTCTGATTCGTTCCATCGTTTTGAAACACCCTTATGACTTTCTACTGCGGAGTCATGACATTCCTGAATAATTTGACATTTTTGATTTTCAGGCGGGATCGTCACTTCCCCAGTACACACTGTAATGTTATAATTCCCTTTTCCAAATTAAGTTCTAAACATCAACTCTAGCGCATTCCAAGGTAACCTGTCAAAACCATTACCTTTTCGCGAAATACTAAAACTCTTCACTTCATACTCAATTACTGCATCTTCATTTTTCAAACCAGACAACTTAATAATGGAATTATCCATTAATTCACGACCTGCCTGGGTAGTGAGGACATGATCACAACTCATAAAGTTCACCAGGTGATCATCTCTCATCCACAAGCAATCCCTGCAAACTCTAAATAACGGGGTGAGAAGATTCCTGCCTGTCACAGCACCCTCCCCCTGGACGGGTATTAAAAAACGACACCAGGTTCCTCCGTCTCATTCCCTTCAGTTACCTCAATGATATTATATTTGCCAACCATGGCTTCTCGAAAATACCCATCAACAAATTGATCATCATCATTATTGTTATCATATTGATCTGGGATAGCCTGTACCGTCATTGACCCGCGTGCGCACGTCTTAGGGTCCCTTTTACCAAGTGATCCAACCAAGACCTTCCCCGATTGAGTGCCAGACTCACCGACCGGCCGCACGTCTTTATCACTGGCTAGAGCTATTATTAACTCTTTTTCATCTCCGGACCTGCATAGACCTTCCCCGAACGAATCCCAGACTCACAAATTGGCGGCTCGTCTATGTCATAGGTCAGGGCACATGTTGATTCTCCAAAATTCTCAGACCTGCTGCAAGCCTTTCCCACAATAGTCCCAGACCCATTTTGTGGCGAATTACTTGCGTCATCGACCCTAGCCCTCTTGAATTTCCCCTGGCCTGACAAGTCCCCTAAACTGGTACTGTCCTTACCCGCAGGAAAAATTGTTGGTAACTTCCTTTTTGGAGTACTTTGGTAGCCCGCTTCCCCAAGGTCCTTTCCAACCTCACTGACATTTTCACTAATGTCAAAGTTGCCCGTGGAATTAATACCACTTGCATGACCATTCTCATTATTGCTCACGCAAGCCATGGAATTTATATTACCTTGAATAACAATTTCATTAATATTCAAATCGACCGTGGAATTTATATGACCCTTCTAATAAGAAGCCATAAATAATCTCTCTACAGGAAGTTCATGATACCAGACCTCACCCTCTTTTGGTATAATCTCAGGGCGCAAAAGAACGTGCACTTTCCCAACTCCACGATCATTCACCTCAGAGGCATCTAAATCAAAGTCCTCTTCGTTATTCTGTCCTAATTCTTCTACAGGATTTCTCGACAATGCATCTGCATTGGAGATCACTCGCCCTGGCTTATGAATAACTTTAAATTCATATTCTCGTAATTTTACTTTCCATCTGGCTAACTTTGAAAGGTAGGGTCATTTAATTGATGTAACCATACTAAAGGACGATGATCGGTAACCAAAATAAATTTTCTCCCATAAATATAGGGTCGAAATTGTACGACAGCAAAAATTACAGCAAGTAACTCTTTTTCAGTAACATTATACATTAACTGAGCAATTTTTTACAAATTCCTGTACGTCCTGTTTTATGCCGTCCCAAGAAAATCTTTCGCGCACCCTTGTATAAGTTTTAGTAATCCCTAAATTAAGAATTTTTTCGATTCCGCTCCAATGTAGGTAATCTGAACCGTTTCCTTTTTTTGACATACTACATGTTTTAACGCTTAGGATGTCCATAGCCTCCTTGAGACCCTTGAAACAATCTTCTAAGGTTCTGAGGTTGGCCTTTTCGTCGTAGGTAGATTTTGCTACCATGTGAAAGATATACCTGTCGTTAATTTCAAAAACTACTACGTGTCCCTTTTGAGGCTTGGTTGACCGGAGGGCATCGAAATTAACTAAATTTTCCGATTTCAACTTTTTACTCACACTCGAAGAGTATCTGCAATCTTCTGATATAAAATGAATTAAATGATCCACTCTAGTTTCTACCAAGTCTCGCTTATACACTCCGGCACTCACTTCCTCTAATTCAGGATCAACTGGCAATATATACGTTGCATCAAATTGTCCATACAGAGGTTCCCTATGCCCCGATTCTGTATTACCCAGAATCGCCCCACCTATAGGGTTTTGTATTTTATCTCCGGAATGTGAGTGCCTCAATACCTCAGGATCGAGGGCACTGCTCGGGTTAGTTTTATGCAATGCGATTACCCCGTCCATACAGAGGTCCCTAACATTTCCTTTATCTATATTTTTAAGCCCTGATGTTTCTTCCCGAAGCGTACGAATATTGCTATTGGCAGCTCCTCGTCGTAGGATAGAGACATCCCTGCTATTTGACATACCCGACTTCATCTCCCAGGGCGTACATATATTTCTATCGGCAGCACCCCGTTGTAGGAGAGAGAGGTCTTTATAAAAAATATTTTGTAAAAACGATGACTCTGAGATTTCCTCAGCGGCCTCGTACCCTTCACCGTCAGAAGATTCTCCCTCACTACTAAAAATGTTATCTTCAGTTGTCTCATTGTTAGTTTCGTCTGAGGGATAGGATTCAAGGTTAGAAATGAAAAGGGAAAAACAATTTTTAATAGAGAGATTGTTAAGATGGTAGTCATCGTTTGTCATCACTTCCGGTTCGAACTCTGAAGTTGGTACGGTGCAGTCAATTGCAAGTACTTGCTGCAGGTCTCTGGAAGTGAAGGTGTCATTTTTGTCGTCGTCGAGTTTATCGTTTACTATATTCGTCGCATTACTTACTTCTTGTGAAAATTCACCGTCTTTGGCTACAGGATTACGCGAAAGTGATCTGCATTTGCGTTTATTTATCCGGGCTTATAAATGACCGTATATTCATATTCACCTAGCCGCAATCTAGCAATCTAGCCGGTTGCATAACGAGTCTCAGCATTATTTAATGTTCGAGAGGCGTATGCAACTGGTAGGTCATGCCCAATCTCACCTTGACTAGGTATTGCACCTAAAGCATAATCTGAGGCATCTGAAGTTATTAAGAATGGTTTATTAAAATCAGGGTACTGAAGGATGGGTTCGGTAATTATCAAGTCTCGCAATTTTTCGAAGGCCGTTTGTTGCGATGTTCCCCAATTAAATTTTATGCCTCATTTGTTAAGGTGAGTCTGTAATAACCGATTAAACCGAGAAATTGTTTAATATTGCGGCGTGTTTTGGGGCGGGGGAATTTTTTGACCGCTTCTATTTTTCTGGGGTCTGGTTTAACACCGTCTTGGGTTATAACGTGTCCTAGATAAGTAATCCCCTTTCGAAGGAAGTTACATTTATCTGGCTGAAGAGTTAACCCGTTACTTTGCAACCTTCCGAAGAGTTTTTTCAGTTTGATGGCATGTTCTTCCAAGGAAGTCGAATAGACATTTTTGAGACCGAAGGGCAATCGTTTGAACTCGTAATGCCCATATGGAGAATTAAACGCGGTCTTTTCTTGTGATTGAGGATCCATGGGGATTTGATGGAATCCTGAAGCGAGGTCAAGGGTCGAGAAATACTTTGTGCCCCCTAATTGATCGACTATATCGGTTATGTTAGGGAGAGGGTAGGCATTGCTGATAGTCTTTTCATTTAAAGCACGATAATCGATGACCATGCGCGTTTCTATTCATCCTTGAGAGTCAGGCTTCTTGGGGACGACCCAAAGGGGAGAGTTATAAGGGGAGCTAGAGGGTATTATGACGTCGTTGGCGACCAATTGGGTTACGTGATTTCGTACGTCTTCTTTTTGAATATGAGATTGACGATACTGTTTAACATTTATAATTTTATCGTCTGTGGTAATAATTTTATGTTTAACTGTACTTGTGCAAGTGAGTTTATCGTTAGCTAACTTAAATTGATCAGGGAATTGATTGATTATTTTAATTAAACTCATACGCTCTTCCTCATTTGAATTTTCTAAATTTAACCCTTTTAAAATTTCGCACATCTGTCGAGTGTGTGCAACTTGTTTTTCAGAGTAAGGCTCGTTGTTATTAAGGCTATCTTTATGCGATCAAACGACATCATAATCCTCCAGCTGAACAGGTGGTAAAGTTAGTTCTATATTTTCGGGGGTTGAATTTATAGCAAAAACTTGTATTTTCCCATTCTTGTGAGTTACTAAAACTTCTCCTATATAGACACCAGGTCCGGCCTCAATCCTTTTTAAATACCCAGTTTGCAAGTCTGTTCTTTTAATCGGCAATGTAACAAGTTCTTTGGTCCTTGGAGGTAAATCTAACGCGCTATATTTTTCTAAGGGTA
>CAKNXH010077693.1:0-11491 GCA_932178445.1 Andricus quercusramuli | reverse complement strand
TTTGTTTAACAGTACAGCTACTAACTATCTGATGAATATTCTAGTGTCCTGTATAGTAAGTTTGATATCTCAGTCGTTATCTCATGAATTATTAGTATTTAGCTTATCTTTCGTCGTAACTTATCCTCTCGCAAATGCTTTGCTTTGAACGAGGCTAGATTGGAAAAAATAAAGCGACTTGTGTTTATAGAAGCTTATCATAAAATTAAAATTTTATCACGACTTTGCAATTAACACTTTTCTGTTTCTGAGGCAGATTACGGAGCTGTAAAGGAGAATTGAGCAAAGTGTGTCTACTTATACAATAAAACTTTGCAGACGTCAAATTTTATGACATTTTAATGTGAATTCTATGTTTTTGCTACTCAATGCCTTCTTTAAAAAAACCTAATAAATTATTATTACTTTACGAAGTGTTTTGATGTAAAGGACTGCAATTGCATGAAAAGAACTCTTAATAAGAATATCAAGAAGGATGTGTATAACCATTGTTTCAAACTGATTCATAAATTTAAGAGAAGAAACTGTTTCACTAATTTTATCTTCAGTTCTAACAGATTGTATGTGAGCGGCAGAGACTACTTCCAAATTGTGGCAATATAAATTTGTCTTTCTTCTACCCCATGTACTATAGTTACCGTCAATTTTATTTCCACATGTATTCGAGAGTTATAACATTATACCATTAAGCGATTTTCCTTCCGGGATAAGCGTGAATTGCTCGGATGGAAAATAGTAGTGTGTAGATGTGTATATAGGTATGAGATAGATAGGTACGTTTATGCGCCTATCTAATTCCCCATCTATTTTTCTGTCGCTAGTGAACAGGGAACCCAGATATACGACATTGTCAACTAGTTCTAATCTCTCATCATTGAGGACAATATTGCATATTGTTTCCTCACTGTTTCCTTCAAAAACCAAGATTCAAATTCTGCCAACATTATTTTTTAACCTTTTCTTGTCACTGTTGACAGATCATCTGTCATTATGGTTTAGTGTGCTAATACCAAAAAACGAACTTACTTTTTTTCATAATGCGGGAATGCCCTAAATGATAACAATTTTTGAAAAACACCAATGTTTTACATATCAGATTTATTTTATGGTATGATATATCTCTATCACACCATACAAGGTCCTTCCATAACATATGAACTATGAACAATACACAGGTAATAATAACAAGCAGTAATAAATGATAATCAATCGATCATAAAAAAATCTCTGGCGAAATTATGCTTTCCATCCCTATATAATCAATTTACAATTTAAAAACCCCTTTCCAAACCGGCATAATCAATACATTTTAGAAATAATTTTGCTTTCTCATGAAGAAAACTTTGTAATTGTAATAATTTTGAAAATGTATGAAATTCGGATGGCTTATTTTCCACCACAAACATTTCAAAACTGGGCTTAGGGTTTCACACTGTATACGATAATACTTTTTTTCACGAATGTGGGAATTCGCATTTTGCAGTTACGCGCTATTTGCCGACGAAGTACAGTAAATCCAAATAAGTTTACATAAGTCCACAATGATTTCATTCATTAATTTTATATGCGAAATGAACAAAATAAAACAGCCTTCAGATAAAAAATAATTCAAAGTCATACTACAATTGAACAAAAATGATGAAGTAACCTCTCATGTAAGAGAATTTGAATTTGCGATTCATTTAAAAAAGGAGTGTAGACAAAATATATGCATAGGAAAGTGAATGGTTTATTTTATTTTGTTCTTCAATAAGAGCAGGAGAACAAATCTTTGGTTTTATACTTAAAACCATTTGAAAACTGTAAATCCTTAAAATCTTCAAAAAACTCAAAAATCTTCCAAATTCTTTTTAAACCTGTGCAAATTACTTCAAAATCTTCAAAAATCAGTTGAAGTAATTGAAAAATCAAGTATTAATTTTTTCATTGAGAATTCATATTTTTACATAGAAAATTAAACTGCTGGGTTTGAAGTTGAAACACTTCATTGAAAATTCATTTGACTGGTTAAATATTGAACTTCTTTTTCAAATTCTTTCTTTTTTGGTTGAAGAGAAGGCTGGGCAGGAGGATTAGTCCCATCAGGAGGATGATGTGTCTGAAAACAATAAGAAGGTTCCCGACGAGCAACACCAGGAATAGAGACGCCATTAGGAGAGCACTCAAACTTTGTACTTAAAATAGCATGATTCTTTTTTCATTCATGGAAAATGTGATTAGCAGTGAAAAATTCCATTCTGCGGTAGAGCTATACGTGATACGAAAAAAATTTAATGAGAAAAATTGTTCAACTGAAAAAGGTGTACACATTTGTTCATTTTGTATTCATCAATAACACACGTAGTTTTTCTTTCGAACATGAATTCAATTGAAATCATAAATTCCACTTCCCGGAAAAACTATGCGAGATATAAAATGGATAGAAGAAAATACAACAAATTTAAATTTATAGACAAATGCCAGAAGGTACAATAAAATTTCTGACGGTGATATTTTCCTCCTGAAGAAGGAGTCCCAGCCCAAGTTGCAGAAATTAATATAAAATAAATTTGAATTAATAGAGTTTAACACAATGTCAAAAAACATTCACTTTGGATAAACTTCATTCTATAACCCATTGATTGTATTAGTATTCATATTTGTAATTAGGATTTACATGTAACATTTTAGGCCGACTTGAGATTACAAACAGTTTCATGTTTCAGTTTTACATCTTTTTGTAATTAAACTAATAGTTTTGGCTATTGACGTTTACACGCTCTACTCTAAAACTCAATAGTATTCGACGACAGGGGCCTACTGGCGTATCGTTAACTTCAGCTGGGGTCAATAATGTAATCATGCTGCTTTCCATGTTTATTTTCGCACGTACTTTATGGCGCTTGCGAAGATCAGGTGTGTATATTCCAGCAAGAAAACTGCTTCCCTCCAATATTGCAAAGACGTCACCATTGGATGTTGATAATACAATTTGTTCTTGGGTTGGCATGGGCACAAACTTTCTCTTTCCAGCATGTAAATGAATTGGTTTATGCACAGGAAAAGTGTACTTTCGAAGTTCGAACAGTCGGTGCGGATTCATGTAGGGAGTAAGACGAATAAGTTGAAGTTGGTCTAATCTATATTCAATATCTTCAGTAGAAACAATCGTGTTTGGTGGAACCATGCACCTGGCATGAGGTGGAGACCTGGATCTGGCACGAAGAGCCTCGGAAGGAGAAAAAGACATGGCAGGAGAAGATGGTCTGGCAGGAGCAAAAGGCCTGTAAGGAGACTGTTGTCTCTCAGAAGAACATGAAGTGTCGCGAATAGAAGTACCGGGGATAGGATCACCGTTGGGCAAGCAATCGAACTGTGAACTTGACTCTGCAAAAAGAAAGAGAATTTAATTTTTTACATAGGTTCATATATCATGCACTTCGTCAGTCAAAATTGCGCGACAAGGCTCAGGATATTGAAGGAAGATTACCCTGAGACAATTATTAAAAGATAGATCAGCAATATCCAGGGAAAATTATTCGACAACGGTCCTGGAATGTGGATCTTCATGAAGTGTGCCTTTTCTTTATCACGATTTATAGTCGGCTTGATATATTTTATGCCAGGGCTAGACAGAGAGGCAATTTTCGAAAGTTTGGATTCAGGACTTGCGTGGCTAAAGAAATTATATCCTTCTATTCCCGTAATTCTGGGTGGGGATTTTAACGCGCGTATTGGTAATCTGAACCAGGTCCCTTATGATGCCTTCCAGGAAGGAGGAAATGCATTAGCGGAAAGATCTGTGTTTGATCGTGACTTGTGAGAAGGGGTCTTGCTTTGGTTAAATGTTTGGAAGTGCATGGCTTTGCTTTCCTTAACGGCAGATTTATTCACAGAATGCCCTATGTATAGGGATGTCAGAAAGGATTGTTTCGATTCCGCGGTTGGTCTCACAGTCTCTGGTCCGTTCTGGATTGCGCTCCTGAATTTCCCAGCTAAAACAGTGCCATCATGACGCGTAGATATGCCACGAGGAATTGCATTACCACGCTCTAATTTGATATGACATCACCAGTGGATTTTGGTAAAACATTTCATTTTTTGGTTGGCATGGGCGCGAGGAAAAAATTTGCTGTTTCAAATACAAGTGGTTTATCTGCAGGGAAAGTGTATCTTCGAATTTCGAATACCCGGCGCGAATTCTTGAAAGGAATAAACCAAATAAATCTAAGTTGTTCAAGTTTAAATACAAGTATGAGTACAGTACGATGCCTGGCAGGAGGATACCTAGACCTGTCCCAAAAATAAGGGTCGGCAGGAAGAAGAGGCCCATCAGGAGAATAATGTCTCTGAAAACAATAATAAGTTTCGCGACAGGGAACACTAGAAATATGGACGCTAGTAGGCGAGCACTCAAACTCTTTTAAACGTAAATTCCATTAGAAATGATAAACTCCGCTTTCTGGACAAACGGTAACATTTTTCTCTCAGGCAGTTGGGCCAGTCCAAGTTGTAGAAATTAGTATAATATACATTTAATGCAATCGAGTTCAACCTAATGTATAAAAAAACTATCGTTCCGGATGAACTTCAATCGAGTGCGAAGCGCGAGACACGTCCTGAGAACGTATTCGTTGAAGACCACGAAGCTTTAACAAAAAAGAATTTAAACTCACTAAATCGCAGTTGTCAGTAATTTAACCTTCAATTTTGAAAGCTCTGTGGAAAGGCATGAGTAAAGAACAAACATTGAAGCATTGAAAATCATAATAATCGACTTTATTATTATTATTATTCGCATTTATGATTTACACGTAAAATTTTAAGCCGACCCGGTATTACAAACAGTTTCATGTTCTAGTTTCACGTTTTCCTGTAATTAAATCAATGGTTTCGACTGTTGAGTTTTACACGCTCTACTCTAAAGCTGAATAGGATTTAACATGTGCGGCCCACTGGAATTTCTTTGCCTTCATCTGAGGTCAATAAGGTAATCATGCCACTCACCATGTTCATTTTTGCCCGTGCTTTACTGCAATTCCGACGATTGATTATATATATATTCCAGCAAGAACGCTACTATTCTCCAATATTGCAAATACGTCACCATAGGATGTTGATAATGCAATTTGTTCTTGGGTTGGCATCGGCCCATAGACTCCAGCTTTTACGGCTATTTCAATGGCTCTATCCGTAGGAAGAGTGTATCTTCGAAGCTCAAAGAGTTGGTGCGGATTTTTGTAGGGAGTAAGCCGAATAAATTAAAGTTGGTCTAGTCCATATTCAATTCCCTCACTAGAAAGAATCGTGGTTGGTGCAACCATGCACCTGGCATGAGCTTGAGGAATACTGGATCTGGCACGAAGAGGATGCTCCACAGGAAAATGAGACCTGGCAGGAGAAGAAGGTCTGGCAGGAGCCAGAGGCATGTCGGGAAAATGTTGTCTCTGTAAGGAATAAGAGGGTTCGCTACGAGGAACACCCATTGGAGGAGTCCTGGATCTAACACAAAGAGGAGGATCGACTGAAGAATGAGACCTGGCAGG
Organism: Andricus quercusramuli; assembly: GCA_932178445.1. NCBI lineage: Eukaryota > Metazoa > Arthropoda > Insecta > Hymenoptera > Cynipidae > Andricus > Andricus quercusramuli. Next base: position 5,966 of record CAKNXH010077693.1, on the reverse strand, counting down.
AGAAGAAGGTTTGGCAGGAGCCAGAGGCATGTCGGAAAAATGTTGTCTCTCAAATGAATAAGAAGGTGTCCGTCGAGGAACGCCTGGAATAGGCTCGCCATTAGGCAAGCACTCGAACTGTGAACTTAATTCTGCAAGAAGAAAGAGAATTAAATTTTTTCAGTTATTTTTGTATATCATGCACTTCTTCAGGCAAAATTGCGTAGTATGGCTAAAGATATCAAGTGGAGATCACCCGGGGACACTTATTACAATTATGACCGGCAATATGCACGGAAAATTATTTGGCAAGGGTCCTTGAAAAAAATGATTATTATTATTTTGATTTTTTGTGTGCAGAATAATGGTATGATTAGAATAGAATCTGGATTTTTTTCATCGTTCTTTAAAAAAGTATTAATAATCAGTTCATCTACTTTCCTGGAGTTGGAAACTGATTAAACAGGGCGTGGAAATATCTAAACCCTTTATTGAAAGGAACTTCTACCTCCTAAACTGTTGTGAAAAATACAACATTATGTGCTCTGATGAAAGATTTGAAAAAATGGTACAATCTTGTTTCACCACATATTATTTGCATTCATCAGAATCAAAACGTCGCAAACAATGAGAATGATGCAATTTAAAATTCTTCAATTTTTAGTAAGCAAAGAGGGGATGTTCCCTGAATTTTTTTTTTGTAACCCACACATTCTGGAATTCCCCGAAATTAATTGAGAATAAAATTGTATCCATTTTGGACAAACTCAGATAGAGTTTTCGATAGAATGCGTATTACGTGGGACATACTGTTATTTATTGAAGTTTAAAAATGTTCAAAAAATTGTTATAAATATATATTATTCTTATATTCACCAATATAATTAAGGATGACCACCAAGGTAAAGAGCAGAATATAAACGATCCCCATGTTTTCCAAGTAGAGAAAGAACTGATTAATGCGTAAATGATGAATTTGGTTAACACTGTAGCTAACTATCTGATGAATATTCTTGTGTTCTGTATAGAACATTTGATATCTTAATCGTTATCTTAAGAATCGTACGTACTTAGCTTATCGTTTTGAAATTATTATATTTATATTTCATGAATCCGCCCAAGGATAGAAATTTATTGCTTCAAACTGGCCTGGATTGGGAAAAATGAAGCGATTTTTCAAATAGCGGTCATAACAACGTGGATGCGTCTATTATGGAAAAAGTATTCTCCAGGGGCTACACGAAATAAAAGCAGCTCTTCAAAGTTGCCCTGATTCACAATACTCTGATTTTTTTTTATCAATTGTTGAATTAGGATTACCATCGTTCCTGTGGCCTAGTAAATGAATATTCTGTCGACCAAGAAAGATAATAGTTTCGATAATTGGAATCAGTCTAGGTTGGTTTTGATGTATTCGAGTTAAGAGACTTTTGTCTACTTGAGACATCACGTCGCGGCCAGGGTCATGGTAAGATGAGAGAAATGCCTCTGCAGCTTCTACGGCACTCTTATGATACAAGCGACTATGGTGTTTTTCTAAATCACCTTATTCTCCAGTAAGTTTTGAAAATGCAATTAGGAGCAAAGTGACTAATTTGATTATTGCAGTTCCACCATATCTGCTTTCGCGAGATCGTTCTGTGAAAAAGGGCAAAATTTGGCACGCAAAAAAATGCTTGGATGTGGAAAACATTAGCCAGCTGTACTTTTATAAATGTTGACGACTTGCATCATCCTTCAAGAACAACATGCTCGCCTAAACATTCAGAACAATCTTTGTTCGAATCCGGAAAAATTATTTTGTTTACTACCTCAACTTTCGGGGTAGTGGATTCGGATAACTTCAACACCATACTCTTTATAGTACTATTTCCAGAGTTAGTTTGGACTCAGTTTTCAAGTTTGTTGTACATCATTGTGGTAAATTATTTTTAAACTTTGAACAAATTTTTCACTTTCTTACGTGAGTTGTATTTTGGTACGTTCAACGGCACGCGCTCAAGTATTGCTGGATAATCATCAAGACGAAGAATAATCTTGAATTAAGTCAAGATCCCTGTCAATTTGCGTCTGTAATATAGTGACCAGATGTCAAATCTACATCAAAGCGTTTCATGATTGGATTCATGGGGAGGATAGATCTTGTTCTCTTTCCAACCCATATATTTTACGAATCGCCTTTGGAATTCATCAATGGAATTAATATGTTTCTTCTTCAAGTCAGGTGACCAGACTACAGACGCATATTCCAGTTCAGAACTAACGATTGCACAGTATAGTCATAAGACGCGATATTGTATCAAAGTGTGTACAGAAACGCATCAGACAGCCTGATGATTCATTGGCACTGGATACAATGTCATCAATGTACGTATCAAAGGTTAGGCAGCTATCGGAAAGGATACCAAGGTCTCTATAAGTTCCAACTTTTTCTAAGTCTATACCCTCAATAAAGTAACCATGATGTAATACAAGGTTCTCAATTGAAAATGATAGAACTTTACACTTGGACAGATTCATGCTAAGATTATTACTTTTACACCAGTTGTTGAAGTGGTCTAAGTTAGCTTGTAATGTATGACAAGAGTTGAAGCTAGCCATGGGCATATATAGTTTGACATCAGCCACATACATCCGGTTATGACATGATAGATAGAGTTAGACATCGTTCATTCTCACTACGAATAGTAGAGATCCAAGATTAGAGCCCGACGGCAATCCTGGAGAGGGTGAGAAGGGATCAAAAGATAAGCCTCCGTATTGTACAATATGCTGCCTTTTGGTCAAGTAGGAGCTAATGAGAAACGAAAGCTTATGCGGAATCTCCATGTTATACAGCTTATGTAATATTATATTGTGATCAACTCCATCGAACACTTTTAAAACATCCGTAAATGTAGCATCAACTCTGTCATAATGAACAAGCAAGTCCCTTACATTTTGTGTGAAAACCAACAAGTTAGTAGCGGTAAATTTACGGAGAAGAGAGCCATGTTGGTGCATCGTTATGTTCTTAGCAACTATATTATATATGATCTCATGGAGGAAAATTTCAAATATTTTTGATGAATCCTTTGAAATTTCAATGGGTCTATAATGAGTAACACTATCACCCCTCTTCTAAAGATAGGACACACCCTAGCTTTTTCCCATTCTACCGGCAATCTACCACATTCCAATGCGAAATTGAAAATATACACCAATAGTGGGGCAAAAATAGATGAACAGTCCTTGTTAACAAACGCAGGAATTCGATCAGTTCCAGCAGTTTGCTTATTAGCCAGTTTCTTGATTGCTTTCAAAACGTCACTTTCGGTTATCAGAATATAATCCCCGAGTAAGTTTTGGCTAGATATATCAGAGGTAAATGTGCGTATTTATTACTCATTATGGACGCTGTGAAAGCATTCACCAAATTTGATCACAATGTTCTGAGGTAATGAAAATTCCTCATTGTTATAACAGATTAATGATATCACGCATGTACCATGATGGGAACTGCTGGTTAACTGTATAATTTAAAAATTTTGGAACCCTTTTGTCAAGGACATTGTAGATTAGAGAATAAAGAACAGAAGAAGCTTGAGCAGGTGTTCCACAAGACCTTAGGGAAGACCACTCAGTGTTATTAGAACCAAGGTACAAGTCAACGTGGTTTGCTCTCTTAAAATTATATATTTTAGATAGAGAATTATTCACGAATATTTGAGAGGGTTGTTCCTGACGTAAGCCAAAAATTAGACTTGAAGAAAAATGGTACTTGTCCTGAGGTAGTATCGGATTTCAACTGAATTCAGTTGCTGTAGATCAGAAAATTGGAAAAAGGACGTTAACAGTCCGGGTTTTTATAAAACATTACATCGTATACATGATTTTTATAGTTAGGAACGTTAAAGTCTCCTACGATAATCATTTTATGTTTGGAAAGTTCGCGAAGAGAAACTAATAAGTCCAGTATCCTTTCAAATTCAGAAATTGATATTTCGGTGGGAGTATAGATAACTACAATCAAGAATGAGACAATCGGTGTATAAATTTTAGCTCCAACTATGTTCATTGATGGAATGTCACAAATTGTTGAAGCCAAGTTTAACTGTGAACAAGCAAAATGATCCCTAATGGCAAGAAGAAATCCTCCTCCAGGCCTAGCCACACGATCATCCCTGAAAGTCTGGAAAACATTGAAATCGAAAATTTCAGCTATATAGATAGAAGCTTTCAACCAAGTTCCAGTGAATGCTAGGAAATCATAATCGAAAATGCAGACAGAGTTATTCAATAAATCTTACTTAATATTCAAATCTCTGACAGTTTGATAATAAACTTTGAAATTAGGAGTGGGTGACGTCACTGTGTTCTTGAAAGAGCTCCTTTGTTGAGAACTATGACTGGAACTCCATTCCTTTACGTTATCCGGAGATCCGTCTGGAATTACTTTCGCTTTTTTCGATGATAGGAATGCTCGCAATATGTCCGATGCGGTTTCTTCGGATTGAAATCGGATCTTGATTGGCCGGGCAAGGATCTGAAACTGTTAAACAATCCGGAAGGAACGTAAAAAATTACAAGACAATTTAATATCAGGGTTAATTAATTTCAGTATATCTATAACGGTTGCTAGATCTTTCTCTTCAGGAGTGGTGTCTTCAGTGTGGTGGGGAGAGACGTCATATCTACGTTCAACTTGAATGGCATTTGGAGTAGTTTCGATGTCACAGATCTTTGTAGCGACAGAAGCAATATTACCATTCACCCTTTTTTCAAGGCTAGTCAGTCGATCATATATCAGTGAGACTTTTGAAAAGACTCCATCAATTCGCATTTAGTTCTCTCCCAAAATTATTTAGATTAAATATGAGAATATTTTCCTCAATCTTACAAATAATTTGTAATGCTTATTTCTGAGCTTCAGTTAACTAGTGAACATTTTTACTTCAAACAGGATCCAAATAGACGCTTCTGTTCAAGCATCAAATTAATTTTGACAGAAATTTTAGATGACAACATTGTTTTTGATTAAACAACATTGGTATTCATATTAAATTTCTATTCGTGCCATCTTACGATGAGTAGGTAAACATATGAATTATTTCGTCCCATTTCACTGAGTATTATAGAAAGTAATGGAAATCAAAGAACTTTTGAAAATTAAACTAAATTAACATTGAGAATTCAAAATCAACAAACTACTGTTGTCAATGATTTTACCTTTAATATTGGAAGGTTTGTGGAAAAGTGTGCGAGAAGAACAAAGATTGAAGTATTAGACGTGATAATACATTGAATTTTTGATTATTAATGTTTGTAAATAAGAGTTACATGTAACGTTTAAACGAAAATTTGTTTGTAATTAAATTTATGACAAAGAAGAATTTAAGTTTACACGTTCTACTCTAAAACTCAAACAGATTTGACGAAAATGGCCTACTGGCGTTTCCTTTACTTCAGCTGGGGTCAATAATGTAATCATGCCGCTTTCCATGTTGATTTTCGCACGTAATTTATTGTGCTTGCGAAGATCATATGTATATATTCCAGCAAGAGATCTTCTTTCTTCCAATATCGCAAAGACATCACCATCGGATGTCGATAATACAATTTGTTCTTGTGTTGGCATAGGCGCGAAGCATCTTTGTCCTGCGAGTAATTGAATTGGTTTATCCGCGGAAAAAGTGTATCTTCGAAGCTCAAACAACCGGTGCGGATTCATGTAGGGAGTAAGACGAATAAGTTGAAGTTGTTCAAGTCCATAATCAGTTCCATCAGAAGAAACAATCGTGGTAGGTGGCACTATGCACCTGGCATGAGCTGGCGACCTGGATCTGGCACGGAGAGAAGGCTCGGCAGGAGAATAAGACCTGGCAGGAGAAGTAGGTCTGACAGGAGCAAGAGTCATGTCAGGAAAATGTTGCCTCTGTAAGGAATGGGAGGGTTCGCTAGGAGCAACACCCATTGGAGGAGACCTGGATCTGGCACGGAGAGAATGC
>CAKNXH010077692.1:0-11909 GCA_932178445.1 Andricus quercusramuli | reverse complement strand
TTTTTCCAGCTTACAACAATTTTATAAATTTCTTTGTTACAGAAATCGGTGCAATGGAGAATGAGAATCGACATCGTCATCCAACTGGAGTTCAGAATCCTATATCCGCTGACAATCCTGGCCCACGAGACACTATTATTATAACAAAATGGGTAGACCACGAACCTGCAGAATGGCATCAAGTTTATGGAGAACTCACACCTGATAGAAGGCGTGCACAATGCAATAATCGATTAGGCTTTGCTACTGTACAAATTGGTTACGAATGGTTATATGCATGCCTCAAACGCTCTGCAACTCATAACTATCGTGCGAGCCAGAATGATGATCGTGGTCAAAACGAAAGATTCTACTGTGAAGTAAATAGACATGCACGATATACTCTGCATGGAATTCTTGCGCCAAATCCAAAACGTAGCGGTCATGCTGTGGGGAATGTTCGTTACGTTGAACGAAGTAAAATTGATGTTCAAGGAGATTTATTTGTTATGCAAAACCAATAGTTTTGCTATAACCTCGATTTTCTTAGTAAATCCATTCACTAAGATCCAATTCAAGATGGATTGAAATTTCGACCTTGCTGACCTTGAATCCTACAAACCATTAAGTAGATTTGAGATTATAACCGACATCAGTAGCTGAATGATGATTCTCGACTTGTCGAGGTCCCGAACGTTAAGCTCGGGCTAGTGCGATTAGCGTTCGGATGGGTGATCTTTCGAGAATCTCATTTAGTTGTGTTTTCACTGCATTGAACTACTGTCAATCGGCAGGTTGGACGCCAAGGATGAATGTGGGCACTTGAGGCTATCAAATGCCTACATCCAAACTGGTCTGTCGGTAACCGGCTGCGCTCAGAAGTTTTGGTTTTCTGCAGTTTTCCACTTCTCTGACAAAATTTTCAGGCCAATGCGAGTGCTTCTAATTAATAATTCGGCTGAAGACGGTAGGGGATTCTAGAAATTTAGAAAAACCCACATTATTAAGTCAGAGATTACTGAGAGGACTTTCTGAGAGTTGGGGTGATTAGGATTTTGGAAAGAGATGTGAAGTAAGGGTTTAATTTCCGACGATCTGCTGTGGGAGGTTTTTTTTTCGATATTCAAGATATCATATATTATAGGATCAAAAACAAAATGTAATATACCTAAGTACTTATAAATGTACTATGATCAATAAATATAGCTCATATGAAAATTCTTTATCCAAAAATGTTCAGCCCTGGGCTCAATCGCTAGGAATCTGTAAGAACCACTTGCCTTTCATAGAATTTTTCTTTTTAAAAATTAGGTCTGATGATCCACTTTTGTAAATCCTGAATCAATGATTACACAACTTCTGATGAGTATTTTCTGATGACAATTTTTAATTTCAGTTTGAGAGAGAAACTTTGATTTTCCTATATTAGGATCTAAATGTCTTTGGCACAGGAAATTTTCAGCGAAAGAACATAAATTTTCATACAAAAATGGATGAGTTGTGTTTCCGGTTGAAAAAATTAATAAAAAAAAAGACGAATTTTCAAGAAAGCAGTGGAATTTTCCATTATGAATCTTCAACTAGAATAGTTGAGTTTTCAGTCGAACAGATTCATTTTAAACCAAGAAAAAAAAATTTCCAACAAAATAGTTCAATCTTCACTCGAAGAAATGAATTTTCAACCATGAATCTTTTTTTTTAGTTATTAAAAACGTTTCAGACTTTTAACCATGTAGTTTAATTTATAACCAAAAACATGAATTTTCAAACAATAATCTCAATGTTCTACGGAAAAGGATAAATTTGTACAGCGTGTCTACTTGAATCCCAAAAAAAAACCAACTAAAAAGATAAATCTTCAATCAAGTAGCTGCCTCTTTTTTAACGCAAAAAGAACAATTTCAATCCCTAAATGGAACAATTCAACTTATATTTAGAAACAAAAAATCCAATTGAACTGATGAATTTTCAACTGAAACGATGAATCTTCAACTGGAATAGTTAAATTTTTAAACAAAATGATGAATTCTTAACTAAAATGATGAATCTTTAACTGAAATAGTAAAATTTTCAGCAAAAGATCTTATTTTGATCCCAGAAATCTACCAAAAACGATGAATTTCCAACAAAATTCATGAATTTTCGACTAACTAAAAAAGATAAATCGTCAACCAAGAAACGAAAAGGAGAATTTTCAATAAAAAGAATACTGTTCCACCGAAGAAATGAATTTTTAAGTAAGGTGCTGAATTTTCAACCAAGAAGATTAATTTCTACCAGAAAAGAGGCTACTGATATTTAATAAATAATTAAAAAATGAATAAAAAATTTAATAAATTTTTAAATAAGAATGAAGAAAGTTTTCATAACTTCATAACTTTCTTTCTAGTTTTGCAGTCGGTCGCTCCCTCTGCAAATAAAAAAAATGTACATATATAGAGATTAATTATTACATATTATTATATTATATTATTTTAATTATAAATTATATATAGAGATTATATTTGTAATATATGTACCAGCATTTTAATCTTGTTATATTTTTAAAATAGCATCTTTTATAAACGAAATACAACAATATTGTAGATACAAATTAAAAATTTATTTATTCATTAGGAAAAGACTTTGCTACCATAAAAGATGATTTTTTACAGAATACTTGAATTTTCAACAATGCAAATAAATTTGCAGCAAAATAATTTAATTTTCAACCTAAAACCATAAATTTTCAACAAAAAAGTGTAATAGTTGATATTTAAACCAAAAGAGATGAAATTTCATTTAAAAAAAAATGAATTTTAAAACCAGAAAGACGAATTCTCTGGACAGAAATAGAATTTTCAACTAAAAACATGAATCTTTGACCAAAAAAAAATGATTTCTCAAAAAAGCGGTTCAACAAGAATTTTATAATAAAATAGTTGATTCCTCAAGCAAAGAAGGTTGATTTCCAATCAATCAGTTGCATTTTTTTCCATGAATTATGAAATTTCTACTAAACGAGATGCATCCTCAAATTTAAGAGGAAAATTTAAGACAACAAAAAATAGTTGAATTTTCACCCAAAAAAGATTTTAGTTTGTCTTTTTAACATCAAAGTATGAATTTTAAATAAAAAGTGAATTTTCTACGAAATAGTTGAATATCCAACCAAAAATGATGAATTTTAACAAAATTGTCGAATTTCCCGCCAAGCAGTTGCATTTTTATCCAGGAAAGATGCAGCTTCTACTGAAATAGATGAATTTTTCAATTTAAAAAGCAAACTAAAAAAAAATAGTTCAATTTTCATCCAAAAAATATTTCTGTTAAACTTTTGAACATCAAAATATGAGCTCCAAATGAGAAGTACATTTTTTATCCAGATACTTAAATTTTTAATACGAAAATACGAATTTTAAACAAGAAGTAAATTTTCTATGAAAATATTTTAATTTTCACCCAAAAAGGTTCTCGGAGAAACATCAACATTCAGGTTTCTCCCAAGCCCAAAGATCTGACTGAACTAGATGACGAGCTTCGTGAAGATTTTTCCGAAGAATCCGACCTCTGGACTATCAATTGTGGTGTATACAGTGCAGCGAGAGCTTTGGCAGATGCAAACCGTAAAACAAAATCCTCGGTTGATCATAAGACCAACAGACGAATACATCAACTCAGCACAAAGATATGCTGGGCAAGACAGTACGTGTCCGGCATTCAGTGTGTAATTGACTACATAACATCTGGCAGGACTTTCACTGCCAAGGTTCAAAAGTTCGCGCGTGAACTGCGGATCCGTCATCACACAATCAACAAGTCAAAGCTACTGACCATCAGGCAGCATATTGTTGACAGAATACGAGTACTATCTGACGCTAAGAGAAGTCTAGAGCGGAGGGAGAGGTGGGTCCGAGAAAATCAACAGTTTTTCTCTAACCTACCTACTTGGAAGAGTCGACTCTTCCAAGACCCTCCAGTTACTGTCGAACATCCGCCGAAGCTTCAAGGAGCTGTGCAATGCCCTCATAACAGCTGAGGAGAAATGCCCACCTATCACTACCGAGGAGGTGAAAAACGTATTAAGAGGCATGAAGAACTATTTCGCTCCCGGTCCAGATGGTATCAAGACCTTCTGGTGGAAGAAGTTTCCTTCAACCCACCAGCATCTGGCCCGAATTTTAACCTTATATCTAAAGTCGGAAGAGCCTATTCTGTAGTGGTTGGTGGAAGGGCGCACTGTGCTCCTGCCGAAGACGGGCAACTTAGCTGACCCTAAGAATTGCAGGCCAATAACTTGTCTGAACACACTGTATAAGATCTTTACAGCTATCCTAAGCGATAGGATTCTACGGACAATTGGACCTGTGTGGCGAGAGATATACGAACAACGCGGCTCAAAGAAAGGCGTAGCAGGATGTCGGGAGAACCTGCTAATCGATAGATGTGTTTGTAAAGAGGCAGCATCCTATCAGCAATTCCTATCGATGGCCTGGATTGATTACCGGAAAGCTTTTGATTCACCCTACCATAGACTTATCATCTGTCTGTTGGAAAGCTTGCAGGTTCATCCACACATCGTGAGGTGCATAGAGAAATTAATACCGCTTTGGGAAACCAGATTTACTATCTCATCTGGAAAAATCGTGTGATCACTAACAGTGTCACCTTTCAGAGAGGTGTATTTCAGGGCGACACCATGAGGCCTCTTCTCTTTTGCCCCACATTATGGTCACTGTCTCTCGCACTTCGTCATTCCGAAGGGTACCCCTGTGGCAAACATGGAGATCAAAAGCATAAGGTCACTCATGTAGTTTACATGGACGATCTCAAGATCTATGCTAGAAATGAAGAGAAACTACATCAAGCTCTAAAAATTGTCAAAGGGTACACTCAAGAGATTGGAATGGAGTTCGGGTTAAATAAATGCGCCAGGGTTAATTTGAAGAAAGGAAAACTTAATGGCATCCCCGAAAAACCTGAGCTCGTTGACAGAAGCGCTATACGACACCTTAGCGCTGGAGAGACCTATACATACCTGGGCCTGCCACAGAGCCGCATTCAGGACGTGACATCTATAAAGGATACTCTCCGAAGCAGATACAAACGTCTCATCCGGCAGATTTGGTCTTCCGAACTGTCGGCTAAGAACAAAGTATCTGCAACGAACATGCTTGCCGTCCCGGTAGTACTCTATTCATCTGTAGTGGTTCCATGGACGAAGCACGAGCTCAGATCCCTTGATATCGGGACGCGAAAGATTTTGCACATGAACAAAAGCATTCACCTTGAGTCTACTGTTCCGCGACTTTACATCTCACGCCACCTAGGTGGTCGCGGAATACTGAATCTTGAATGTCTCTACAACAGGATTATCCTTGGTACAGCGCATATAGTCGCAAATGGCCAAGACCCACTTCTTAAAATGGTCAGGAAACATGAAGAAGCGGGAAAAGGGGCGTTTCTGTACAAAGCAGCGGAGGAGGCTGCTGAGACACTCGGCCTTGACTTGAATACCAGGGGTGAGCCAAATGCATCAAATCTTATCCATCTTGATTACTCACTTCTGAAGGTCCGGATTAAGAAAGCACAGGAGAAAAACTGCCGCGAAGAGCTCCTCGAAAAGAGGATGCATGACATCTTCCAAAGAAATGTAGAGGATCAGTCGATATCGTATGAGCTAACGTATGCTTTCCTTAAATCATCCGGATTGGAGTCGGGCACGGAGGCTTTCATTTTGGCATGTGAAAACGGTGTCATTTCCAATCTAGCATACCGTCGCCACATTTTGAGCCCAGATATTCCCGATGATAGCTGCAGAACGTGTCATGCACACCCCGAGCATCTAGAACACATATTATCTAGTTGTCCAACTCATGCGGGAACGACCTACATCCAAAGGCACAATGCGGCACTAAGAGTGCTTTATCACCATCTCTGTCACTCTTACGGAATGGGCTCAAATACCGCTCCGCTAAACGCTCCTAGGGAAATAGAGTCAGTTGTCGAAAATGAGAAGTGTCGTATATACTGGAACTTCATATTCTCGACAATTGTTTTTGTTGCGCACTTGAGGCCTGACATAGTTCTCCTTGACTTAGAGAAACGAACCATGTTCGTTATCGAATTTTCGGCACCAGCTGACAAAAACTTCACAGCAAATGAAAAATCTCTTTGGTTGAAAATTTAACTATTTTGATGAAAATTCGTTTCACGTTTGGTTAAAGATACATTTTTCAAACTGACAATTAAACTTTTCCATTTTGGTAAAAAAATTATCTTTTGTACTTGAAAACTTGACTGTTTGATTGAAAATTCTTCTTTCTTGGTAGGGATTTGATCTTCTTGGTTGAAAATTGATCCTTTTTGGTTAAAAATTCATTTTTTGGGTTGAAATATCAACTGTTGGAAAACAATATACTTCAGCACCAAACAATTTCATGACATAAACAGGGTTAGACTGCCCGATTTCACATGAAATCGATGAAGAACAGAATTGTTGCCTTAAGTATTAAAAAATAGTGGACAATCAAAATTTCCTCTATTGGAAATAACTGTCTATAATTAGAAATTAATCATTTTAAAATTCTCATTCTAAAAATTCACGCATCATACAACCAATAAGGTTTTCAACAACAATATAGGCGAGATCTCGGGAATGCGGCATTTTTAAAGAGGAAACATGTTTTGTTGATTTTTAGCATTCTATTTCCGTGCTTATATCAACTTTCTAGAGGACATATGGATTAGTATGGCTTTGCAGACGTGTTTCAATTCAAAATCAAACGTAAACAGCAAACATTTTTGAAGGTTTTATGAGTTACAACTCCACCGGATATGAAAAGTTCTACGATAAAGAATCGTTGCCCTTCGACCTGATGGCAAGCAGCCTATAAAAGCAGCTGCTTTTCAGGAAATTTTTCTTCTTGAAAATTCGTCTGGAGTCCACTATTGATACCTCTACTCGCGTCTGGAAACAATGGAGATGGTCATTCTATTCTTTGCCTACGTGGCTTTGTTTAATTTTGCAAGTAGGTGTACCTAACATGATATCAAAAATTGTTATTAATCTAAGTTCAAATATGGTAACATATGAAAAGAAAAAAGCAACGATTAACGAAATTTTTTAGTTCGTGTACCGCCACGTTGCTATGTTTAAAATAATGTGACATATGGAAAGAAAAAAGTAACGTTTGACGGAATTTTTTAGTTTCTTCATGAAGACTATTCTTGAAAGTGACTCCTAAATATAATAAATAAATTATACAAATACAGTTTTTTGGTGCAAAATATTTTTGATTTTCTTCGTTTCTTCGTGAATACTGTTTTTGAAAGTAGGTGCGTTTTGCTAATACCTCTACAACGGAATTGGTATATTTGATTTATGCCAGAATTTCGGGCTCTTTTATTTCTCTCAGAAAAATGACTTTTGGTTGGAGGTGCTGGCCGCCAGCACCTCCACTACAGAAAATTTGAGAAATTGAAAAAATAAAAAGCGCCAGAATTGTGGGCTTTTTTGTGCTCTCAAAAAATGCCGAAATTAATTTTCAAAAGACCACCCCTGTCTCCCAAAAATAACCCTTAAAATAACTTACACGTCTAGCCTATACGTGAGCTTATTCAAATTTCGGGTTATTTTTGGGCTCCCCAAAGCACTAGAAAAATATTTTGAAAAATCAACTCTGATCCTTAAAAAATAACTTTAAAGAAAACTATATAGAATAAGTACGAGAAAACATATACCTTAGGTCTGAGATAGTATTGAGCAGCCCCCTGGAACTCTAAGTTGAAAATGTACAATGTGTTGACGGTGGCCGTGTGCTGGCGCCAGCTATGCACTTGGCCTATGATCGTTGCAAATGCATGGCAAAATGATAAAATTGAATTTAATAACACATTAAAAGTAATTTACTGACAGTATTGAATAATCTTTAAGTGTTTTTAATTATCTTTGTAACATTTTCCATCCTCTAAGCGAAAAAAAACTGAAGGAAACTGCTTTTAGATGTAAAAATCTGCATGTATTTACAGATGTTCCAAAACATCCACGGTGTTGAAATTTTGAACTTTAGATTATAAATAAATGATATCTTAATATATTTTCAGGGTGACCGCTGGACCGGGAAGCCGGGAATTTTATAAAACCGGGAAATGACAGTGAATTTATTTTTTATTGGGAATTTTACAAATATTTAGAAAAAAAATCGGTCTCAGTTTGATTTTAACAGTTTTTAAAATAATTAGTTGAATTTTTATCTGTTTCAATTATATCATTCAGTTGACAATGCGTAATTCAAAAATCTTTCACTTGAAAATTTTCTATTTTAGTTTTTGATTGTTAAGCGTACATTTTCCATTAAAAGAATTCAAAAATGCAGTTTTAAAGACTTACAAATTTTTAAATTAGAAGCATTTGGGATCAAAAAATTTGGATAAAAAATCTTTTTAATTGATCAACTGTGGATATAAATTATAATGATTTTTAAAATTGAACTGTGCATTAAAGATTAAAAAGTGAATAATAATTAATTCTACAAGATGATGCGAAATCTGTTCAAAATTTAATAATTTTAAGATTTTAACGTTAAAGATTAAACTGTTTAAATTGGAAAGTTAGTAGTTAAACAAATGTAAATGCATGATTGAAACTTTATAAAATATTTAAAATTGTAAAATAACTTCAAAACAATATATTCATACCTAAAGACTTTTGTTAAATTTAACATTATTGTTTTAGTCTAAAAGTTGAAACTTTAAAATTGGAATTTTTTCAATTATGAAAAACAACAATAGCTCAATATTTAGAAATTTTTAACTGTTCATTTAAAATCAGTAATTGTAAATCAAATATTCAAATTTAAACAAAAAACTAAACTTTGAACATTATAATTTTAATTGTTCCATTTCAAAAATTTTAATTTGCAAGTAAAATTATTGAATTTTGATATATAATGAATATTGAACACCTATTATTATTCCTAGAAAAAATTCAAGTGAGTTGAATTTTGTTTCAATTTAAAATTTGAAATGATTTTAAATAATTTATACAAAGTATCTGCGTAAACCAACAAAATTTGGCTATTCGTACTGAAATTTTGGTACAAATAGCCCACGGCCTAATTTAAAACAAAATTAAGATTTGTGCACGTTTCGAACGAAAAATTTAGAAGATTTTTATGAATTGTGAAAGGCTTTAAAAGAATAAGAAATATTTTCTTAAGATTTCTAGGAGAATTGAAAATAACCTTTTATTTTGAAAAATAAATTTTAAGAGAATATTTAAACAGGTTTAAAAAGATTTCTGAAATTGTCGAAAACGAATCTGGAAGATTTTGAATTTGAGGAAGAATTCGAATCATTTTTAAAGATGTTTAGAAGGTGTTCCGTTTATGTCAAAAGTGTAATCGTTCAATTTTTAATATTTCTAGTTTAAAATTGCTTAAAATGACCCTGATTTTCAAATTTTCAACTTTGAAAAAGTGAACCAAAAATATACATTGTAAACAAATTTAATTAGTTTTAATGATTTCATTTAAAAAATTGCTTTTCGGCATGACTATTATTATGAGATTTAACTTAAAATTTAAGACGAATAGGGAATTTTGATTATACTTGTTTACAATTACATTATTATTGTTTACAATACAATTTTCATTGTTCATTTAACAATAGTTTTTAGGGTTTGATGTTTTTCTCTCTCACTTTAGGTAAAGTTGCAAATATTATTTAATCATAATGCTATAGGGCTTATTTTAATCCTTAAAGGATTCTCTGCAAATGTCATTGGTACGTTTTTATTGAAACAATTTTATTTAGGATTTATAAAATTGTGATTTTTGTAAACAATAGGTTTTCAGAAATTTTGTTGAAATAAAAACTTACCAATAAGATTTGCAGAGAATCTTAAGAAATAAAATAAGCCCCTACAGCATCAGAATTAAATAAGAATTGCAACTTTTACCTGAAAAAATAAAAACATTAAACTCTAAATAGTTATTGTCAAATAAAGAAAACCCGAAATATTTTTTTCAAACGTTCACCTCGAGTTCTTTTCCAAAATTAGTTATAATTAACATTAACATATTTTCCTCGATTTTATAAATAATTTTGAACAAGTTTCATTTTTTTAAATAGAAATAACATATGATAATAAAAAATAATAATAAATTTAATAATAAATAAGGGAACCTGCGCTGATTCAAAGTTTTCTTTCAGTCGCCGTATTCCAGGCCACCTACGAAAAGGAAAAACCTGCTCCCAAACCTCGGAGGAAATATACTTATTTAAAATATTCAATAGAATCTGTTAAAAAAATTAATATTTTATATACTAGATACAAATTATTCATGAAGAAAAGACTTATATACAAATACTAAGAGGCATCAGAAATTTATATATAGTTATATACAAAGTTGATTATTTTCTATTAAAAAATTGTTTTAAAATATTGGAAAATCCTAAATGAATTTAAATTAATAAATAAATAAAGTAAATATTATATAATATAATAAAAAATATTATAAAGTTTAGACGATTTTCTTCTCGGATATTTAAAAAATACACAAATAATGATTTGTCTGATTTAATTGCGCATGAATAATAATTTGTTGTAGTTAGTAGGAATGCATTGGGATTTACGTCTAAAAGCAGTGAATTTTACGATTTTCGCTAATTATTTTGAACTCAAAAGATTTAAAAAATCTTAAAGATCATCATCTTTTACCCAGAACTATCAGAAAATTATTTTTCTTCAACAAACTTTATTATTTTAACACTTTTGCCTTGCAATATTTGAATTCTAAGCCAACTGCATAGCTGGTGCCACCACACGGCGACCGTCAACTCTCATGACAATATTTTCCACAGGCCTCCACAGAGAAGTGGCATGGGGCTGGTATTGAGCTCACTGAAAATAACAAATCAAATTGACTTACAATAACCTGTATCACTAAAAGCTACCCCTGATTAAAAAATATACAGGGTATCTAAAAAATAACGAAACACCTTGATCTTCAAGGTTATTTCAAGGTCAAATTTGTTTTTTTTCTTCAAGTAGGAACCCCGATTTCCGACAAGGGCAATCGAAAGAGCGGGAAATTTCACGTTAAAAAATGTACTCAGGTCTAGGTCAAGGATGACCTTGAGCTTCAGCTGGACGTGTTCAGGCTTGACCCAGGTATGGTTCGGGTCCAATCTGTACTGCTTCGGCTCAGGTGTTGAATTGAATTGCATTTGACCTCGAGCTTGATCGTCAAGGTAATTTCAGGGTCAACTTCGTTCATTAAGTGGGAACCCCTATTTTTGACAACGGCAGTAGGAAGAGCGGGAAATTGTGCATCCAAAACATGTGCTCAGGTCATAGAGAAAGGATGACCTTGAACTTCAGCTAAGGGTTTTCAGGCTTGTCCCAGGTATGACCTGAGTCATGTCTGGACTTAAAATTTCCTGCTCTTTCGGTTGCTGTTGTCAAAACTAGGGGTTCTTACTTAAAGAAAAAAACAAAGTAGACCTTGACATAACCTTGAAGGTCAAGCCCAAGGTGAAATTCAAGACCGCTACTGGAAGGGGGTGATGAGATGGAAATGGATTAGAAACATGTGGAGAGGACGGCTGGAACATGTAGGTGAAGAGGAGGGAACAGTGGGTGTAAAAAGTGTTAGGCATAAGAGTCGAATAGGTGACAGATAGAGTCTAAGGAAGAAATGAGTTCATTTTCACTGACACATTCAATTGCTCCAATTGTTTTTCTACAGTTCTCTCTACTGTTTTTCAGTGAGATGAGAGTGGAAATTAGGTGAGAAAGTTACATAATTGGCCCCCTCATTAAATAGAAATTTCCGTAACTGTATCCTAAACGTAATATGCAAACAGAAATCTTCCTGCCTAAGTGCATAAATACTTAGGAACAGTTATTTTTTCCAGCTTACAACAATTTTATAAATTTCTTTGTT
>CAKNXH010077681.1:0-11949 GCA_932178445.1 Andricus quercusramuli | reverse complement strand
AAGAGTCGGAGCAGTCACTTTCGGTGGGCCTAACTTGGATATTTTATTTGTGTCAACAATAGGATATGGTTTCAATAATGCTTCAGAAAAAACCCCACCAAATGATAAAGGTGGTTCAATTTTTGCTGTCACGGGCCTTGGTGTGACAGGACTGCCGACAACATCTTACAAGTTGGCTCAAGTCTGATTTTACAAATTCAGAATTCCTGAGAAAAATACAGGTTATTATTTTCTCACAAAATAGAAAACCATGTATTTTAATATTTGATAGTCTTTTAATAAACAGTTTCGATAATTGAATTGAAATTCTCAGATTTCTCATTTACTTCCAAGATTCTTCTCATTTTAGAGTAGAGAGTATGTATGAAATGGAAACTTCTAATGTGTCCAATAAGGGTTTAAATTTTGTTGTATCTCTTCCCTATTCCTTTACACATCCATCACACACTCACTTGGTGGTGGGAGGGGACCTACAGTTTTAGGTGGGTTCCGAGCCACCGAGAGCAACAGCTTTAAGTACGTAGAGAACCTTTTTCTCTAGAGAGTAACAGTCCCACGACTCTCCGTAGATAAACAACATCCTTGCTTGGCAAGTGTTCACCGCATGGGCCGCCGAGGTTCATCTAGAGTACGAGGCGGGAATCGAACCCGCAAACCGACAGAGTGGGTCCAAGACCTACGTCTTAACCCCAAAGACCGTCGTCCCACTGGAGCGTATGTATGTTACTAAGTGATTATCAGTAAGCTTGCGTGTTTCTCTGTGATCCATGACAAATGATGACTTTGTGAAGCTCTTCGCGGGAGGTGATTGCTAGAGAGATTGATCAGCGACCTGAGTCGGAGGAGGGTTACGGAAGGAACATGTTATTTAAATAAGCAACTCGGTGATTTTAGATTATTCTAAAAATCTATACCGAGAAATCACTCTAGAACCGTAAAGTTTACGATTACCTCGATAGAGATTTGGCTGGATGTGATATTAATAATCGAAATAATAATCCACTTGTGATCCGCCCTAGTTCATATGCAAGCTAGAGTAATTTACTTGCAATCTAGAGTAATCCATTTTTCATCTGAAGTAATCCAGAGCAACCCAGAGAAAATTCCACATATATGAGTAGAGTAGAACTGAGGCGGCAAGCACGTTAGTCACCGATATCTTGTTCAACGCCAACAGATTTGAAGACCGAATCCGTCGAAAAAGATGCTTGTATCTGCCTACTTCGTGAATGTTACGCCCTGTGTGCGGCTTTGAGGGTGTGTACGGCCCAGTTGTGTGTAGGTCTCTTCAGTGTCAAGATGTCTACTGAAACTTATGTCCACAAATTCAGGGTCATTGGGAACCCCAATAATCTTTCCTTTTTCAGATGAATCTTGGTACATTTGTCCAATCTAAAGTATATAGTAATCTCTCCTGTGTACTCCTTGGCGATATTCAAATCATGTGAAGTTTGCTTTCACGAAAAGCATATGTTTTCAGGTCATCTATATGAAATACATGAGTGACCTTATGCTAGCGATGATGAGTGTCGCTGCAGAAGTATCACGCAGAATTCCGTGGTACGAGAGATAGAGGCAGAAGTGTGATTCAAAAAGCAGAGGGCTCATGATATCGCCCTGAAAGACTCCTCTCTGGAAGGTGACGTTGATCATTGTCATCTGATAATTTCCAGATGGAATAGTAAAACTAGTTTTCTGAAGGGGCGTGAATCTTTCTATGCATCTCACTACGAGTGGATGAAAATTCAAGCTTTGCAACAGATAGATGATAAATCTGTAAGAGATTGAATCGAAAGCTTTCCGGTAGTCAATACAGGCAATTGATGGGACGCGCTGATAGTCCGCTGCTTCCTTGCAGACGCATCTGTCAACTAGAAGATTCTCTTGGCATCCTGCTACATTTTTTCAAGCCACGTTGTTCGTAAATCTCTCTTCCCACATGCTTAATTTTTCGAACAATCCTGTTGTTTAGGACATCTGTGAAGATCGTATACAGTGTGCATACAAGTTATTGGCCTATAATTCTCTGGGTTGGACAAATTGCCTTTTTCAGTAGGTGTATAGTGCGTCCTAACACCAGTCACTGCGGAATGGGTGTTTCCGACTTTAAATAATAGGTGAATATGCGGGCCAAATGCTGGTGTGTAGAAGTAAACTTCTTCTAACAGAAATTCTTGATACCATCTGGTTCTGCACCAGAAAAGTTCTCCGTGCCCCTGAGTGCTTTCTTCACCTCTTCGGCAGTGACTGACAAAAATTCCTTCTCAAATGTTCTGAGGCTTTTGCAAAACCACAGATTGGCCGAGTCAAGTGTTCCCCAGGAGTCAGCGCGAGAGCACGCGATCGTGGATGCCGCATGGCGTCGGGGCTGAGCTGGGTGTCTCGGGTCGCCATTTTGTAGACTGTGGGTTCCTCTGAGTTGTATTCCGATCCCCAGTGAAAAAATGTCACCTTACTCTCAGAGACTTTAAAATAGCAACATTATGATTTTCATTAGTCTACCCTGAATGTAAGTTCATTGTGTAGCTTGGGTTCGAAGGTAATTATGTGAGTTTACTCAGTTATATTTAAATAAACGGTTTTGTAATAACGGCTATAAACGGAATTAGCCGAGTAACTCCTTTCTAGCAATACAATTCCAGTGATTTCTCTTTCGCATCTACATTCTCACGCCCCTTTTCTTGTGCGCGTGAAAGAGCTATTCGACCTGCCAGCCATAACAGGGCAGCGGGACTCGGATAGTGTTATCCCTATCTGGCGCATAGGGCAAATCAGAAACAACGAGCTTCGTAGGTTCTTTGCGGTTATAAATTTGGTGCTCAACATAGTGGGCTGTCACAGAGTGACAAGAACAGCTGAGTGAGAGAAATTGAAGGGGCTGGAGTTTAAGTGACACGACGGAAACGGACTTCCGCTTTTGGCTTTTATAAAAAAAATGTGTTTGTAGTGCGCTGCTCTTGTTTCTGAATGGCTTTATAGTAATGTTGGTTATCAATGAAAGAAATAAACCTTTACAATCCTCCACCCAATACTAGAAGTTGTTCCGATTGATAGATCAGGTGATGAATATTGTCTCGGGAGACATTGTTCCCTAGAAAGCCCTGACAGACCCAAAAGTGGGACGATTTTTCAAATTATTTTTGGAAAGTTTGAAAATAGTATTCGGAGCTAGCAACTTTTTCAGCGAATTTCAAAAACTTAACAAATTAGAAAGAATTCAGAGAATCTTAGCGAGTTTAAGGAATTTACGAATGCTACGGATGATTTTCGAAAGGTGGAGAAAACTTACCGATAAATTGGGAAAAGTTTCCGAAAATTTAAGGAATTTACAGGTGCTGCAGGAAATTTCTGAAAGGTAAGAAATTTGCGAAGAACTTTCGAATGTTGAAAGCAATCGGATAACTTTGGAATTTTCCAGAATTCACCAGGAATGCAAGAGAGATTCTCGGAGAAATGGTAAATTTTTTAGAATAATTGGAATTTAGGGGAAACATACCACTGGCTTATCCGGGAATTTGGAAAATAGGAAACAAAACAAAAAGAGACCAAATAAATTTTCTCGAGATTTTTCAGATGTCAGGGCAAATTTTTTTTAGGCACATTAACCAGATTTTTCAGAACATAGAAATTTTACTGGATATTTGAAAAAAAGAGCTTCCGGAATTTGTGAGATCTTCAGAAGATTATAGGAAGCTCTCACAAGCGTAAGAGTTCTACACGACGATAGAAAACGAAGTTGGTTTATAGCGGACTGATGAAGTGAACTGCAATGTTTACGAAACGTCGGCAAGATTCGTAGTTTTGCACAGGACTGAAACACAAAACACCTTCAAATTTATAATTATTAAGTTTTGCTCAGATTGATCAAAATCCTGCAATAAAAAAAAATTGTTTTCAATCCTCCAGATTTTTTTTACATATTTTGAAATCTTTCAAAATCAAAATCAATTAATCTTTCAAAATGAAATCTAAACTATTTGAAGTTTTCCCGAAAATCTTATTAGCGGTAGAAGTTTTTTCTTTTTGTTACCAGTACCGACAATTTCACAAGTTTACGAATTATATAGTGCGATAGCAAAATCTGAGGAACAGAATTATTTCCCAATATCAAAATATAATTTACAATTGAAATTTTCTCTTCTATCATTGAAGTTTAGAAACATTTAGAATTATTTTTTATCAATGATAAACATGCTCCCAAGCTTTGAAGAAACTATGAACACTATGAAACTTTATCTCACGCAGTAGAATTTTGAAGTCAATCAAATTGTATCTATCATATTGTATCTAGAAAAATATTCTTATTTAGAATAAATTTCGAAGAAGTATTCGCTTAATGGTGAATAAATTCGGAAAAAATGAGAATTGCATTTTCGAAACCTGCATTACGTTATTCTGCATTTGTTTAGGAAGTCCAAGATTGTTCATTAAAATTAATGTTTTTGACAAATTTATACACAATTTTAAAACACAAAAAATGCAATTTGAATTTTACTTGATAGTGTTGTATGGGGCGGACCAATGAATGGTCAGAAGAAAATACGAGAGCGGCAGTGCCGTTTGTATCAGAGTTTAATATGAGTTCCCAGTGAACAAAAAAATTAAGAATGTACTAATGTTAGCACGAAAAATGTCCCAAGCATATAATATGTCTTTAAGACGTCTTCGGGACATCTTTAGGACATTGGGCGTCTTATAGACGTTGATTGTACTGACATTGGATGTCCCAAGGACGTTATTGGGATGTTCATGGTTTTGTGCCCACTAGGTTGTTGCAACTTCGCGCAGAAAAGTTATAAAATGCTTGGGTAATCAGGAAAACGCTGTCGCAGCTTTCAAAAAAGGTAATTGCTGAGAAACTGTGATATACGGAAGAGGGCATCATGTAATATTGATGTGTTATGTTTCACACGTGACACATACTTTATAGGTTGTGTAACAGGAAAATGAGTCGAAAGTCTAACATTTCTGGAATCGTTTTTATAGCATTGAATTTGTATTTTATGAAACCTTCTTTTTTCGATTATTTGCAGGGTTAGGTTTCACGAAAGTTTTCAACGAGAAGGATGAAAGGACCTTCGTGATTAGATAATTTCTATGAAAGCAAAAATGTTTGGTTTGACACCCTAAGATGTTCGGAAAATAGCTTCCGAGCTAACAGAAAAATTACAAATTAAAAACAATTTTTAACATCGAAGATAAAATGACAGGATGAGATTGGCTAAGCAATCTTTGGAAAAGACATCGTCAACTATCATTTCGCAAACCAGAGCCAACCTCAGCTGAGCGGGTAGTAGGGTTTAATAAAATCGAAGTGAACAAATTTCACAACCTACTCCAGGAGATAGAACAACTTGACAAGTAAGACCATTTTCAAAGTTGATAAATTCGCAAGAGGCGTCGTTCCAAAATGTGGTGGAAAATGTAGGATAATAGCTCCTAAAGGAAAGCACCAGTTAGCTTGTCGAAAATCTTCAGAACGAGGACAATTAGTGACTGATGAAATATGCTTCCTAGCAGATACTCAATATTTACCCCCAATGCTAATCTTTCCTCGACAACACGCAAAGAAAAGTATTTAGAGAGAAAACCAAAAGGTGGATGGGCAGTGTTTAACAAAACTGGTTGGATCGATACAGAAATCTTCACTGAGTGTTTCCAATAGTTTATAAAAAAGATAAATTGCAGAAAGGAGTCGCCTGTGCTAATAATTCTTGATGGACAAGTGTCCCACGCAAAAAATATTGATATTATCAATCTAGCGGAAGAAAATGGTGTCATTTTTGTGTGTTTATTACATCAAATCACCTGACTTCAACCACTTGACGTTGCGTTTATGAAACCATTGAGATCTTAATATGCAAAAGAAGTGCAAAAATGGTTGAGGATACACACTGGTAAAGTCACAATGTCTGATGTTTTCTCCATATTTGGAAAAGCTTTCAGGCAAGCTTGCACCATAGCCACAGCAAAAAGCGGTTTGGAAAAAACTGGGATTAAGCCGTTTCATAGAGACCTTTTCTCAAACACGGATTATTCTGCATTTCGCAACGAAGATGGTGGCAGTTCTTTCAGCGATGAAACTACCAATACAGAATCTGATGTGCTGGGAAACTCATTATATTGAAATGTTTTTTACTTTCGTTCTCATCATATGATGATTCGCTGTCATAGGTATATGAATCGAAGCCATTACATGAAACTTATTTTGTTTTGCCTAATTGAAAAATTATATTTCTATGAAAAGTGAAAAAGAACCTTATATTTTCAAGTAGGTAAGAGAATTTATCAAACATTTAGCAGCTGAAAATTTTTTTTAATATTTTGAAATTGGTGTCTTACGGATTTTCAATTCGTAACTTGTACCATAAAGCTTTTAATATTTAACAAATTTCAACGTGCCCTATATGTACAAAACAAAAGAATTTGACAAAAAATGATAAGCCACTCAATAAGCAAAGATGACGTAAGAGAGGATTTACGGTTATCGTTTGGAAGACATTAACTGTGAATAGAAGAAATGCACTATAACCGCATTTTCAAAACAAACAAAAAACTTTAGGAAAAATTCTAAATTATTATTATGATAATAGTTGTTCTTCTGTCGCTTTTATTTCTCCAAAATGTCAATTACATTTTTTTATCAACGAAAAATATCGATTGTTAATCCGATTCGATAATAATCACTGCAATTATACATTCTCAACTGTCAATAACAATCCTTGTCATAGAATATATTTTTTCATGTTTCGATATTTCAAAAATTGTTAGTTATTTGTATACGAATGCAAACCTAAGTTTTTTCAACATTCATTCTAGTACCGGTGATAAGATTTTTCCTTGGCGCCGACTCGCTGTCGTTAATGTCGGTTTAATACGGACGCACATTCAACAAAAATTTGATTTTCATGCGAAAGCAGAGAATGTTTTGAAGCGAAATAATTTATCTTCGTAGTTTCAAAATGAGAGTACTCTTCGCTGTTTGCGCTTTTAGCGTATTTTCCTCTCTGACATTTTGTGAAATGTATAGGTATTATAACTTTTAATAATTATTGGTTTTTTAATTTATTTATTCTAGTTTCCTAAATAATAACTATATAAATTATTTCTTTGTCAATAACTATATTTTATCGAGCACCTTATTCAATACTATAGTTCAAGATAATAAATAAATTATTGTGAAATTAAATATTTCCAGGATGGCCATTAAAAATTAAAAAATAAAATAAAAAATTCTTGGTCATTTACTAATTTGCTAATGTTGTAATTTGGAACAATTCTTTTCAGGGGCTTGAAATGAAACATTATTTTTAAATTAGGATTGTCAGTTTGTGACATATCGCTTAAATTAATCTGAATTTTCAATTAAATAATTTACTCATTTACAACTTTCAGCATTGAAACATTGTTGAAATATTCATTATTATAAGAAATTCTGTTCCCCAGGATTGAAACAGTTTGGACCTCATCAGGCTTAACAGATGGTCTTTTCTGGAAACAGAAAACTCAGCAGCTCTTCTTCGTGGACACTTATGCTCATAAACTCTATTCCTATAATGCATTGTCTAAAAAGATATTTTACGCTCGTATAGGTATGCCAATCCTTCTTATTTTTCTCTTCCTCATTTAAATTATCTTCAATTGTGAGAATTTATAATGATAATTTTTTCCTTAGACGACGGTCTCGTGTCCTTCGGTGTTCCTGTTGAAAACCATCCCGATAAGTTTGTGGTGGGTGCTGGTAATGATATTTTATTAGTCACATGGAATAGTAACACAAATGCGGAAAATCCTCCAATTAAGAAATTGATATCTGTGGACCTAAATATCAAAGGCAACAGGATCAATTATGGAAAACCTGACCCTACAGGAAGACTGTGGTTTGGTAAAAAAAGATCTGTTGAATTTGAGTTTTTTGTTTAGTTCATTTTGAGTTTTTTGTTTAGTTCATTTTGAATTAATTATTGCAATCAAAATTGCTTATTATATTCCAGGGACGATAAACTATCTTAACGGAAAATTAAACCCCGACTTGGCAAGTCTTTATTCTTTGGATGGGAATTTGAAACTTCAAACACAGATTCGAAATGTTAGTTTCAGCTCTGGATTTGTGTGGAGCGTAGATAATACAAAATTTTATTACGATGATTCTCTGAAATATCAAGTCGCAGTCTACGATTATGATATGAAGTCAGGAACGGTTGATGGTAAGTTTTTCAGTTGATTACTCTCTGATTCTGAATTAGTAGAAAACTAGCAATTGGTAGTAGTTTTGGATGCACTTCCATGAAACGCATCCCTCCGATTAATTTGAAACTCCATATACTCATGTACTTCAAAGCTCTGATTACGAATACGATGGTGAAAATAGCTTGTGTTCAGAAAGTGATTTTCTCTTCTGTGACTGGTCATAGAATTGATATCGGTCAAACATTCACCCTTTTTCAACGCTTTGTGGAGGGGAACAACCCTGTAACTGGTCACAGAAATAATGTTGTTCAAACCCGTAACCCTTTTCAACGACTCGAACCTGTTGCGCTTACTTAAATTCAATATCGATATTCTCAGAAACTATTTATCCAGTAGGGAAAAGTTAGATGTCATACGTTGAGATGAATGTTTTTCCTGCTAACGTACTTTAAACGTTTGCGCGCCGTTGAGCATCTTGTTTAACAGGAGAGCTTCCTCTTGAATACTCGGTCCAGATACTCTATCGCTCACTCGATCCAACCACTTGAACCACAAGCTGCATACAAAAGCACATCACTTTTATTTTGCAACTATGTATGCATAAACAAAACACCTTACGTCAAGACTTCAAGTGGGAAGCACACACTTTCCCCTATAGCGCACAATGCACATAACGCAGTTTCATAACTATACTTACGAAAAAGTTATTAAACAGAAAATCACTTAATTTTATGGATAATTAATTAACTGTCGACTGAAACACACTTTTCTCAATTCTTACATCAAAACCCATTTCGCCCTCTACTGTCACTATTATTGGAAAGTGATTCGAATCTATATAGTTCCCCACGTCTAGTTTCTTAACCTTCTCTCTTCCTTCGTCGTCCACTACCACATAATCAATTACCGCTCCTCTCTTTCCTCCTGGACGTGTATATTCCCCTTCCTCATCTTCCTCTATACTTCCCTTTAGGATAAACCATCTCATCTCCCGTAGGCTCTTCAACAACTTCTTCCCCTCCCTATTCAGTATGTTGTCTTCGGATTTTCTTTCTTGCTCTCCATCCCATTCCCTTCCACCTTTATCTCATGTTCTCGCATTAAAATCACCTCCCATTATAAGCCTAGTCTCTTGCTTATTTTCTTCCATCAGTTCTCTCATCTCCTCTGATTTCTCCTGCATATCACCGTTCACATAAACCCCCACTATCTTCCACCTCTCTCCTCCCATATTTATCTCTTCTACTATTAATCCTTCTTTATGACCTTTCAACTCTTTTTCATCATTATCTGTTACACATTCCTTCCTTACTCTCATTACCATTCCTCTGCCCTTTTTATTCTTCCTCTTTGCATTTTGAACCTGCCATTTGTAACCTCTTGGTAATCTTCCTCTTACTCTTTCCCATCCCTTTTCATCTCGCCAGGTCTCCATCATTACTGCTACATCCCATTGTGTCAAATGTCTCATAAACTCCCTATCCTTTCTTTCTAAGCCTACTATATTCCAGTAGCATATCCTCCAATCTTCCCTACTTTCGTTTCTCATCTCTTTTTGTTTCTCACTAATTCTTATTTGTTTTCCTCCTGTTCCCTTCTCTTCTAGTTTCCCAATATTTCATTTTTCACTAACTCTTCCCCGTCCTCGTCCCGATTCCACCATACACCTTCTATCTGTATTCTCCCATACTTAACCCATGTTCTTCTTCCTCTTTTTCTTTCCTCTTCCGCTATTTTCCTTAACTTATACTGCATGTTCCTTTCTACCCATGTGAAATCATCCTCTATTCTCTCCGAGCTTCCAAATAACACCCTCTTCTTTGTCATCACTCCCCTCTTCTGTTCCCATTTCTTTAGCTTCACTAGTACCATTCTCTCCCCTCTTCGCTCTTTCCTTCCTACACTTCGCACTTCCTCTATCTCAACCTTAGCGTCAATCCTTTTTAGTACTTCTTCCGCTCCTTCCACCAGCTCCTTCGCCTTCTAGCTTAGAACCTTTATCACTATGTTTCATTTTCTTTCTTCTCTCTTTTTCTCCAAACTCACGGTTCGAGCTTTCAATTTTTGTTATTCTACCTTCCAACTCATCCACCTTTTTATTGGGGTTCTCCTTCTTTTCTAGTCTTTGCTCCAAGATCTGCAACCTTTTCTCTAGCTTTTCCTTGACTTCTTCCCATTTCCTCATTTCATTCCTAAGTTCGGCCATTTCCTGTACAATTTCTTTCCTCGTCTCCTCCACCCTTTTCTCCTGCTTTTTTCATACATCCCCATTACTTCTATCACAATTTCGCGTGTTTCTTTCAATCTTTCCTTTTCGATCGGATCTTTATCCACTAAAAAAAAGGGAATGGAAATTTCTAAATTTTCCCAAATTATCCGGAAATTTATAAAATTTATGGAAATTTACGGACATTCATGAAACAATGCGTATTATGATTCAGAATTATAGTAACTCCTTTTTTCTAAAATTTGGAAGAAACATGCGTCAAACTCTGGCAAAGTTTGATTGAAAAAAAAGAATTTTTAAATTCAAATGAACTCTAATTTGGAAAAAGGAACTTTCAAAATCTGACTCCGATTCAGAATCAGCAATCTTTCAGAAAGTTCCCTGTCCTGAATTCAGAATGATAATTATTCACTAGAATTCCCTGTCCTCATTCAGAATTCATGATGTTTTAAGAAAGCTTCCTGTTTCAATTCAGAATTATCAATCTCTTTCAGAAAATACCATGTCCTGAATTCAAAATGTTAATTATTTACTAAAATTCGCTGTCCCAAATAAGACTTCATAATCTTCCGAAAGATGTCCTGTCCTAATTCAGATTTATTATTCTTGAACCAAATTTCCTACCCAAATTCGAAATAATAATTATACACTAGAATTTCCTGTCACAATTCAGAATGAGTAATCTTTGAAAAAATGTCCTGTTCCAATTCGCAGTTATTAGTCTTTTGAAAAATGTCGTTCCCTAAGTCAAAATAATAATTATTTACAATAATTCTCTGTCCCAATTCAGAAATATAATTTTTTTGTGAAAATCCCCTCTCCCTAATTCAAAATATTAATTTTTTACTAGATTTCTCTGTCCCAATTCAGATTTATTATTCTTCGAAAGAATTTCCTGTCTCAATTACGAATTATTAATCTCGTAGATAATTCCGTGTCCCATATTCAAAATGATAGTTATTCATTAAAACTCTGTGTCCCAATTTGGGATTATTAATCTTTCCAAAATTCCCTGTTCGATTCAGGATTATGAATAATTTAGCAAGTTTCCTGTCCCGAATTCAAAAAGATAATTATTTACATCGGAATAATTTAATTCGGAATTATCAAAAAATTCAAGTCCCGATCTTTTCCTGGTTTTCACGATTTTCCGTTGAGGCAGACACCTAAAATAAATGCATTGAGTGAAAATGTACGTTTTTTATCATTTAACTCGCAATTGACTACATTTTTTCAGAGAAAAGACAAGTCGCCTTTGACTTGAAGAAAAATAATGAAAACGGCACAGCGGGGCGTCTGACAATTGATGCAGGAGATTGTCTCTGGGTGCCTATTTATGAAGCATCACGAGTAAGTATTCAATCTATCGAACAAATACTTTCAATAATGAGACTTAAAAAAAAGACAATATTTAAATTCTCCTCAGGTCATTAGAATTGATCCAAAATCTCAAAAATTGCTTGGATCTGTTAAAATAGAAGCAAAAAGAGTCGGAGCAGTCACTTTCGGTGGGCCTAACTTGGATATTTTAT
>CAKNXH010077680.1:0-13251 GCA_932178445.1 Andricus quercusramuli | reverse complement strand
TTTGTTTAACAGTACAGCTACTAACTATCTGATGAATATTCTAGTGTCCTGTATAGTAAGTTTGATATCTCAGTCGTTATCTCATGAATTATTAGTATTTAGCTTATCTTTCGTCGTAACTTATCCTCTCGCAAATGCTTTGCTTTGAACGAGGCTAGATTGGAAAAAATAAAGCGACTTGTGTTTATAGAAGCTTATCATAAAATTAAAATTTTATCACGACTTTGCAATTAACACTTTTCTGTTTCTGAGGCAGATTACGGAGCTGTAAAGGAGAATTGAGCAAAGTGTGTCTACTTATACAATAAAACTTTGCAGACGTCAAATTTTATGACATTTTAATGTGAATTCTATGTTTTTGCTACTCAATGCCTTCTTTAAAAAAACCTAATAAATTATTATTACTTTACGAAGTGTTTTGATGTAAAGGACTGCAATTGCATGAAAAGAACTCTTAATAAGAATATCAAGAAGGATGTGTATAACCATTGTTTCAAACTGATTCATAAATTTAAGAGAAGAAACTGTTTCACTAATTTTATCTTCAGTTCTAACAGATTGTATGTGAGCGGCAGAGACTACTTCCAAATTGTGGCAATATAAATTTGTCTTTCTTCTACCCCATGTACTATAGTTACCGTCAATTTTATTTCCACATGTATTCGAGAGTTATAACATTATACCATTAAGCGATTTTCCTTCCGGGATAAGCGTGAATTGCTCGGATGGAAAATAGTAGTGTGTAGATGTGTATATAGGTATGAGATAGATAGGTACGTTTATGCGCCTATCTAATTCCCCATCTATTTTTCTGTCGCTAGTGAACAGGGAACCCAGATATACGACATTGTCAACTAGTTCTAATCTCTCATCATTGAGGACAATATTGCATATTGTTTCCTCACTGTTTCCTTCAAAAACCAAGATTCAAATTCTGCCAACATTATTTTTTAACCTTTTCTTGTCACTGTTGACAGATCATCTGTCATTATGGTTTAGTGTGCTAATACCAAAAAACGAACTTACTTTTTTTCATAATGCGGGAATGCCCTAAATGATAACAATTTTTGAAAAACACCAATGTTTTACATATCAGATTTATTTTATGGTATGATATATCTCTATCACACCATACAAGGTCCTTCCATAACATATGAACTATGAACAATACACAGGTAATAATAACAAGCAGTAATAAATGATAATCAATCGATCATAAAAAAATCTCTGGCGAAATTATGCTTTCCATCCCTATATAATCAATTTACAATTTAAAAACCCCTTTCCAAACCGGCATAATCAATACATTTTAGAAATAATTTTGCTTTCTCATGAAGAAAACTTTGTAATTGTAATAATTTTGAAAATGTATGAAATTCGGATGGCTTATTTTCCACCACAAACATTTCAAAACTGGGCTTAGGGTTTCACACTGTATACGATAATACTTTTTTTCACGAATGTGGGAATTCGCATTTTGCAGTTACGCGCTATTTGCCGACGAAGTACAGTAAATCCAAATAAGTTTACATAAGTCCACAATGATTTCATTCATTAATTTTATATGCGAAATGAACAAAATAAAACAGCCTTCAGATAAAAAATAATTCAAAGTCATACTACAATTGAACAAAAATGATGAAGTAACCTCTCATGTAAGAGAATTTGAATTTGCGATTCATTTAAAAAAGGAGTGTAGACAAAATATATGCATAGGAAAGTGAATGGTTTATTTTATTTTGTTCTTCAATAAGAGCAGGAGAACAAATCTTTGGTTTTATACTTAAAACCATTTGAAAACTGTAAATCCTTAAAATCTTCAAAAAACTCAAAAATCTTCCAAATTCTTTTTAAACCTGTGCAAATTACTTCAAAATCTTCAAAAATCAGTTGAAGTAATTGAAAAATCAAGTATTAATTTTTTCATTGAGAATTCATATTTTTACATAGAAAATTAAACTGCTGGGTTTGAAGTTGAAACACTTCATTGAAAATTCATTTGACTGGTTAAATATTGAACTTCTTTTTCAAATTCTTTCTTTTTTGGTTGAAGAGAAGGCTGGGCAGGAGGATTAGTCCCATCAGGAGGATGATGTGTCTGAAAACAATAAGAAGGTTCCCGACGAGCAACACCAGGAATAGAGACGCCATTAGGAGAGCACTCAAACTTTGTACTTAAAATAGCATGATTCTTTTTTCATTCATGGGAAATGTGATTAGCAGTGAAAAATTCCATTCTGCGGTAGAGCTATACGTGATACGAAAAAAATTTAATGAGAAAAATTGTTCAACTGAAAAAGGTGTACACATTTGTTCATTTTGTATTCATCAATAACACACGTAGTTTTTCTTTCGAACATGAATTCAATTGAAATCATAAATTCCACTTCCCGGAAAAACTATGCGAGATATAAAATGGATAGAAGAAAATACAACAAATTTAAATTTATAGACAAATGCCAGAAGGTACAATAAAATTTCTGACGGTGATATTTTCCTCCTGAAGAAGGAGTCCCAGCCCAAGTTGCAGAAATTAATATAAAATAAATTTGAATTAATAGAGTTTAACACAATGTCAAAAAACATTCACTTTGGATAAACTTCATTCTATAACCCATTGATTGTATTAGTATTCATATTTGTAATTAGGATTTACATGTAACATTTTAGGCCGACTTGAGATTACAAACAGTTTCATGTTTCAGTTTTACATCTTTTTGTAATTAAACTAATAGTTTTGGCTATTGACGTTTACACGCTCTACTCTAAAACTCAATAGTATTCGACGACAGGGGCCTACTGGCGTATCGTTAACTTCAGCTGGGGTCAATAATGTAATCATGCTGCTTTCCATGTTTATTTTCGCACGTACTTTATGGCGCTTGCGAAGATCAGGTGTGTATATTCCAGCAAGAAAACTGCTTCCCTCCAATATTGCAAAGACGTCACCATTGGATGTTGATAATACAATTTGTTCTTGGGTTGGCATGGGCACAAACTTTCTCTTTCCAGCATGTAAATGAATTGGTTTATGCACAGGAAAAGTGTACTTTCGAAGTTCGAACAGTCGGTGCGGATTCATGTAGGGAGTAAGACGAATAAGTTGAAGTTGGTCTAATCTATATTCAATATCTTCAGTAGAAACAATCGTGTTTGGTGGAACCATGCACCTGGCATGAGGTGGAGACCTGGATCTGGCACGAAGAGCCTCGGAAGGAGAAAAAGACATGGCAGGAGAAGATGGTCTGGCAGGAGCAAAAGGCCTGTAAGGAGACTGTTGTCTCTCAGAAGAACATGAAGTGTCGCGAATAGAAGTACCGGGGATAGGATCACCGTTGGGCAAGCAATCGAACTGTGAACTTGACTCTGCAAAAAGAAAGAGAATTTAATTTTTTACATAGGTTCATATATCATGCACTTCGTCAGTCAAAATTGCGCGACAAGGCTCAGGATATTGAAGGAAGATTACCCTGAGACAATTATTAAAAGATAGATCAGCAATATCCAGGGAAAATTATTCGACAACGGTCCTGGAAAAGTTTGATTATCATTTCGACTTTTTTCCAGTATATCGGTATGATTAAGATGGAATTTTTATTTTTTCCATCATTTTGAAGGAAAATATCCATAAGAATGAAGTATTTCACACAGTTTTTGAAATTACTACTACCCTTAGTGTTATTCCACTTTTATGTAGCGTTGACTTTGCACTGATGACTAAATGCACCCTTAGATTTGGTCATCTACTTTTCCAGATTTGACGACAGATTGAACAAGAAATAAAAACATCTAAAACCTTTAGTAGAGAATCGTACCCCTTCTGAATTCTTGATAAAAATGCAAAGTTATGTGATTTGATAAGAGGTTTTAAAATAGTGGCATAATCTGGTTTTACTACATTTTAATTCGCGTTCACCAGAATGAAAACGTTGCAAAGAATTGAAATAATGCAATTTAAAATTCTCCAATTCTCAATATTTGCAACGAGGTGATGTTTTCCGAATTACTTTTTGTATAACCCACACATTCTGGAACACCCTCGAATGAATTGAGATTGAAATCGTATTCATTTTAGACATACTCAAATAGAGTTTTGGATAGAATGCGGATTACGTCGGACATATTATCATTTACGAAGAGCTCAAAAATGGAAAAAATATCTAAACATATATTTGTCTTATATTCACCAATAGAAATCAGGATGACCGCCGGAATAAATACCAGTGTATGAGCGATCCCCATTTCTTTCAATTAGTGAAAAAACTGATTAATGCGTAAATGGAGCATGCGGTGAACAGTGCAGATAAGTATCTGATGAACATTCTGGTGTTCTGTATAGTATATTTGATATCTCAGTCGTTATCTCATGAATTGTAGGTATCAGACTTACTGTCTGGAAATATGTATACTTATATTTGATAAATGAGTCCAAGGATAGAAATGTATTGCTTCAAACGACGCTAGATAAGGATGAGAGTTTATAGAAGCTTATTCTCTCAAGACTTTGGTTTTTTGGTTTGGCCGTGAATAGTGTCCATTATTGATAAACTTTTCGGCCGAATTAGATAAGAAGACATTTTTTTCGATGTTATATGTATATTTTCAAAAATGGTGATAGATGTTTATTTTCACATGTATTTGTTCATATTTAAGGCAGAAATTTTATGGGTAGATTTTATTGAAATATATTTCTTTCAACAGAATAGGTGGTATTTATTCATTTTGATATACTTTATTTTATATGTTCATAGTTATCTCCATACAAAATGAAGAAACGCCACAGGTCAAAGATGGAGAGATAACTGAGAAACCGTCCACAGGAAACGAAGAGGAAACTTTCGGAACAAGGGTCAATCAGGGCAGGGATTTGATTCAAAATGGAAAAACCCTATTTAAGGACGACATTCATTGGATAGGCACAAACTCTCCTCCCAATTCGACGGAGACATTTCTCGTCGCGAGGAACACCGTCAGGAGACAGATACCAGAAACTGTCGCAAAAAAAAACGAATGACACTATTGTAGAGGCAGTAGAAGACATTCGGATTATCTTCTGGAACTCTCGTGGGTTTGCTAACATGGGAGACATTTCAACGTCTATGTTGGACAGCGATATTCTTTGCGTATGTGAAACGTGGCTCCAGGTGGCTCCTGTAGCCCTCCCCTCCTGGCTACCTCATCAGGAATGCTTTTCGACAAGTGCAACAAAAGTGAGTAGATTTGGTAGACTAAGTGGTAGCTAAGTCATATTTGTAAACCGAGAACCTTATTCTTTAGAAGCCCTCAATATATCCCCTGAGTGGATCTTCATGAAGTGTGCCTTTTCTTTATCACGATTTATAGTCGGCTTGATATATTTTATGCCAGGGCTAGACAGAGAGGCAATTTTCGAAAGTTTGGATTCAGGACTTGCGTGGCTAAAGAAATTATATCCTTCTATTCCCGTAATTCTGGGTGGGGATTTTAACGCGCGTATTGGTAATCTGAACCAGGTCCCTTATGATGCCTTCCAGGAAGGAGGAAATGCATTAGCGGAAAGATCTGTGTTTGATCGTGACTTGTGAGAAGGGGTCTTGCTTTGGTTAAATGTTTGGAAGTGCATGGCTTTGCTTTCCTTAACGGCAGATTTATTCACAGAATGCCCTATGTATAGGGATGTCAGAAAGGATTGTTTCGATTCCGCGGTTGGTCTCACAGTCTCTGGTCCGTTCTGGATTGCGCTCCTGAATTTCCCAGCTAAAACAGTGCCATCATGACGCGTAGATATGCCACGAGGAATTGCATTACCACGCTCTAATTTGATATGACATCACCAGTGGATTTTGGTAAAACATTTCATTTTTTGGTTGGCATGGGCGCGAGGAAAAAATTTGCTGTTTCAAATACAAGTGGTTTATCTGCAGGGAAAGTGTATCTTCGAATTTCGAATACCCGGCGCGAATTCTTGAAAGGAATAAACCAAATAAATCTAAGTTGTTCAAGTTTAAATACAAGTATGAGTACAGTACGATGCCTGGCAGGAGGATACCTAGACCTGTCCCAAAAATAAGGGTCGGCAGGAAGAAGAGGCCCATCAGGAGAATAATGTCTCTGAAAACAATAATAAGTTTCGCGACAGGGAACACTAGAAATATGGTCGCCAGTAGGCGAGCACTCAAACTCTTTTAAACGTAAATTCCATTAGAAATGATAAACTCCGCTTTCTGGACAAACGGTAACATTTTCTCTCAGGCAGTTGGGCCAGTCCAAGTTGTAGAAATTAGTATAATATACATTTAATGCAATAGAGTTCAACCTAATGTATAAAAAACTATCGTTCCGGATGAACTTCAATCGAGTGCGAAGCGCGAGACACGTCCTGAGAATGTATTCGTTGAAGACGACGAAGCTTTAACAAAAAAGAATTTAAACTCACTAAATCGCAGTTGTCAGTAATTTAACCTTCAATTTTGAAAGCTCTGTGGAAAGGCATGAGTAAAGAACAAACATTGAAGCATTGAAAATCATAATAATCGACTTTATTATTATTATTATTCGCATTTATGATTTACACGTAAAATTTTAAGCCGACCCGGTATTACAAACAGTTTCATGTTCTAGTTTCACGTTTTCCTGTAATTAAATCAATGGTTTCGACTGTTGAGTTTTACACGCTCTACTCTAAAGCTGAATAGGATTTAACATGTGCGGCCCACTGGAATTTCTTTGCCTTCATCTGAGGTCAATAAGGTAATCATGCCACTCACCATGTTCATTTTTGCCCGTGCTTTACTGCAATTCCGACGATTGATTATATATATATTCCAGCAAGAACGCTACTATTCTCCAATATTGCAAATACGTCACCATAGGATGTTGATAATGCAATTTGTTCTTGGGTTGGCATCGGCCCATAGACTCCAGCTTTTACGGCTATTTCAATGGCTCTATCCGTAGGAAGAGTGTATCTTCGAAGCTCAAAGAGTTGGTGCGGATTTTTGTAGGGAGTAAGCCGAATAAATTAAAGTTGGTCTAGTCCATATTCAATTCCCTCACTAGAAAGAATCGTGGTTGGTGCAACCATGCACCTGGCATGAGCTTGAGGAATACTGGATCTGGCACGAAGAGGATGCTCCACAGGAAAATGAGACCTGGCAGGAGAAGAAGGTCTGGCAGGAGCCAGAGGCATGTCGGGAAAATGTTGTCTCTGTAAGGAATAAGAGGGTTCGCTACGAGGAACACCCATTGGAGGAGTCCTGGATCTAACACAAAGAGGAGGATCGACTGAAGAATGAGACCTGGCAGGAGAAGAAGGTTTGGCAGGAGCCAGAGGCATGTCGGAAAAATGTTGTCTCTCAAATGAATAAGAAGGTGTCCGTCGAGGAACGCCTGGAATAGGCTCGCCATTAGGCAAGCACTCGAACTGTGAACTTAATTCTGCAAGAAGAAAGAGAATTACATTTTTTCAGTTATTTTTGTATATCATGCACTTCTTCAGGCAAAATTGCGTAGTATGGCTAAAGATATCAAGTGGAGATCACCCGGGGACACTTATTACAATTATGACCGGCAATATGCACGGAAAATTATTTGGCAAGGGTCCTTGAAAAAAATGATTATTATTATTTTGATTTTTTGTGTGCAGAATAATGGTATGATTAGAATAGAATCTGGATATTTTTCATCGTTCTATAAAAAAGTATTAATAATCAGTTCATCTACTTTCCTGGAGTTGGAAACTGATTAAACAGGGCGTGTAAATATCTAAACCCTTTATTGAAAGGAACTTCTACCTCCTAAACTGTTGTGAAAAATACAACATTATGTGCTCTGATGAAAGATTTGAAAAAATGGTACAATCTTGTTTCACCACATATTATTTGCATTCATCAGAATCAAAACGTCGCAAACAATGAGAATGATGCAATTTAAAATTCTTCAATTTTTAGTAAGCAAAGAGGGGATGTTCCCTGAATTTTTTTTTTGTAACCCACACATTCTGGAATTCCCCGAAATTAATTGAGAATAAAATTGTATCCATTTTGGACAAACTCAGATAGAGTTTTCGATAGAATGCGTATTACGTGGGACATACTGTTATTTATTGAAGTTTAAAAATGTTCAAAAAATTGTTATAAATATATATTATTCTTATATTCACCAATATAATTAAGGATGACCACCAAGGTAAAGAGCAGAATATAAACGATCCCCATGTTTTCCAAGTAGAGAAAGAACTGATTAATGCGTAAATGATGAATTTGGTTAACACTGTAGCTAACTATCTGATGAATATTCTTGTGTTCTGTATAGAACATTTGATATCTTAATCGTTATCTTAAGAATCGTACGTACTTAGCTTATCGTTTTGAAATTATTATATTTATATTTCATGAATCCGCCCAAGGATAGAAATTTATTGCTTCAAACTGGCCTGGATTGGGAAAAATGAAGCGATTTTTCAAATAGCGGTCATAACAACGTGGATGCGTCTATTATGGAAAAAGTATTCTCCAGGGGCTACACGAAATAAAAGCAGCTCTTCAAAGTTGCCCTGATTCACAATACTCTGATTTTTTTTTATCAATTGTTGAATTAGGATTACCATCGTTCCTGTGGCCTAGTAAATGAATATTCTGTCGACCAAGAAAGATAATAGTTTCGATAATTGGAATCAGTCTAGGTTGGTTTTGATGTATTCGAGTTAAGAGACTTTTGTCTACTTGAGACATCACGTCGCGGCCAGGGTCATGGTAAGATGAGAGAAATGCCTCTGCAGCTTCTACGGCACTCTTATGATACAAGCGACTATGGTGTTTTTCTAAATCACCTTATTCTCCAGTAAGTTTTGAAAACGCAATTAGGAGCAAAGTGACTAATTTGATTATTGCAGTTCCACCATATCTGCTTTCGCGAGATCGTTCTGTGAAAAAGGGCAAAATTTGGCACGCAAAAAAATGCTTGGATGTGGAAAACATTAGCCAGCTGTACTTTTATAAATGTTGACGACTTGCATCATCCTTCAAGAACAACATGCTCGCCTAAACATTCAGAACAATCTTTGTTCGAATCCGGAAAAATTATTTTGTTTACTACCTCAAATTTCGGGGTAGTGGATTCGGATAACTTCAACACCATACTCTTTATAGTACTATTTCCAGAGTTAGTTTGGACTCAGTTTTCAAGTTTGTTGTACATCATTGTGGTAAATTATTTTTAAACTTTGAACAAATTTTTCACTTTCTTACGTGAGTTGTATTTTGGTACGTTCAACGGCACGCGCTCAAGTATTTCTGGATAATCATCAAGACGAAGAATAATCTTGAATTAAGTCAAGATCCCTGTCAATTTGCGTCTGTAATATAGTGACCAGATGTCAAATCTACATCAAAGCGTTTCATGATTGGATTCATGGGGAGGATAGATCTTGTTCTCTTTCCAACCCATATATTTTACGAATCGCCTTTGGAATTCATCAATGGAATTAATATGTTTCTTCTTCAAGTCAGGTGACCAGACTACAGACGCATATTCCAGTTCAGAACTAACGATTGCACAGTATAGTCATGAGACGCGATATTGTATCAAAGTGTGTACAGAAACGCATCAGACAGCCTGATGATTCATTGGCACTGGATACAATGTCATCAATGTACGTATCAAAGGTTAGGCAGCTATCGGAAAGGATACCAAGGTCTCTATAAGTTCCAACTTTTTCTAAGTCTATACCCTCAATAAAGTAACCATGATGTAATACAAGGTTCTCAATTGAAAATGATAGAACTTTACACTTGGACAGATTCAGGCTAAGGTTATTACTTTTACACCAGTTGTTGAAGTGGTCTAAGTTAGCTTGTAATGTATGACAAGAGTTGAAGCTAGCCATGGGCATATATAGTTTGACATCAGCCACATACATCCGGTTATGACATGATAGATAGAGTTAGACATCGTTCATTCTCACTACGAATAGTAGAGATCCAAGATTAGAGCCCGACGGCAATCTTGGAGAGGGTGAGAAGGGATCAAAAGATAAGCCTCCGTATTGTACAATATGCTGCCTTTTGGTCAAGTAGGAGCTAATGAGAAACGAAAGCTTATGCGGAATCTCCATGTTATACAGCTTATGTAATATTATATTGTGATCAACTCCATCGAACACTTTTAAAACATCCGTAAATGTAGCATCAACTCTGTCATAATGAACAAGCAAGTCCCTTACATTTTGTGTGAAAACCAACAAGTTAGTAGCGGTAAATTTACGGAGAAGAGAGCCATGTTGGTGCATCGTTATGTTCTTAGCAACTATATTATATATGATCTCATGGAGGAAAATTTCAAATATTTTTGATGAATCCTTTGAAATTTCAATGGGTCTATAATGAGTAACACTATCACCCCTCTCCTAAAGATAGGACACACCCTAGCTTTTTCCCATTCTACCGGCAATCTACCACATTCCAATGCGAAATTGAAAATATACACCAATAGTGGGGCAAAAATAGATGAACAGTCCTTGTTAACAAACGCAGGAATTCGATCAGTTCCAGCAGTTTGCTTATTAGCCAGTTTCTTGATTGCTTTCAAAACGTCACTTTCGGTTATCAGAATATAATCCCCGAGTAAGTTTTGGCTAGATATATCAGAGGTAAATGTGCGTATTTATTACTCATTATGGACGCTGTGAAAGCATTCACCAAATTTGATCACAATGTTCTGAGGTAATGAAAATTCCTCATTGTTATAACAGATTAATGATATCACGCATGTACCATGATGGGAACTGCTGGTTAACTGTATAATTTAAAAATTTTGGAACCCTTTTGTCAAGGACATTGTAGATTAGAGAATAAAGAACAGAAGAAGCTTGAGCAGGTGTTCCACAAGACCTTAGGGAAGACCACTCAGTGTTATTAGAACCAAGGTACAAGTCAACGTGGTTTGCTCTCTTAAAATTATATATTTTAGATAGAGAATTATTCACGAATATTTGAGAGGGTTGTTCCTGACGTAAGCCAAAAATTAGACTTGAAGAAAAATGGTACTTGTCCTGAGGTAGTATCGGATTTCAACTGAATTCAGTTGCTGTAGATCAGAAAATTGGAAAAAGGACGTTAACAGTCCGGGTTTTTATAAAACATTACATCGTATACATGATTTTTATAGTTAGGAACGTTAAAGTCTCCTACGATAATCATTTTATGTTTGGAAAGTTCGCGAAGAGAAACTAATAAGTCCAGTATCCTTTCAAATTCAGAAATTGATATTTCGGTGGGAGTATAGATAACTACAATCAAGAATGAGACAATCGGTGTATAAATTTTAGCTCCAACTATGTTCATTGATGGAATGTCACAAATTGTTGAAGCCAAGTTTAACTGTGAACAAGCAAAATGATCCCTAATGGCAAGAAGAAATCCTCCTCCAGGCCTAGCCACACGATCATCCCTGAAAGTCTGGAAAACATTGAAATCGAAAATTTCAGCTATATAGATAGAAGCTTTCAACCAAGTTCCAGTGAATGCTAGGAAATCATAATCGAAAATGCAGACAGAGTTATTCAATAAATCTTACTTAATATTCAAATCTCTGACAGTTTGATAATAAACTTTGAAATTAGGAGTGGGTGACGTCACTGTGTTCTTGAAAGAGCTCCTTTGTTGAGAACTATGACTGGAACTCCATTCCTTTACGTTATCCGGAGATCCGTCTGGAATTACTTTCGCTTTTTTCGATGATAGGAATGCTCGCAATATGTCCGATGCGGTTTCTTCGGATTGAAATCGGATCTTGATTGGCCGGGCAAGGATCTGAAACTGTTAAACAATCCGGAAGGAACGTAAAAAATTACCAGACAATTTAATATCAGGGTCAATTAATTTCAGTATATCTATAACGGTTGCTAGATCTTTCTCTTCAGGAGTGGTGTCTTCAGTGTGGTGGGGAGAGACGTCATATCTACGTTCAACTTGAATGGCATTTGGAGTAGTTTCGATGTCACAGATCTTTGTAGCGACAGAGGCAATATTACCATTCACCCTTTTTTCAAGGCTAGTCAGTCGATCATATATCAGTGAGACTTTTGAAAAGACTCCATCAATTCGCATTTAGTTCTCTCCCAAAATTATTTAGATTAAATATGAGAATATTTTCCTCAATCTTACAAATAATTTGTAATGCTTATTTCTGAGCTTCAGTTAACTAGTGAACATTTTTACTTCAAACAGGATCCAAATAGACGCTTCTGTTCAAGCATCAAATTAATTTTGACAGAAATGTTAGATGACAACATTGTTTTTGATTAAACAACATTGGTATTCATATTAAATTTCTATTCGTGCCATCTTACGATGAGTAGGTAAACATATGAATTATTTCGTCCCATTTCACTGAGTATTATAGAAAGTAATGGAAATCAAAGAACTTTTGAAAATTAAACTAAATTAACATTGAGAATTCAAAATCAACAAACTACTGTTGTCAATGATTTTACCTTTAATATTGGAAGGTTTGTGGAAAAGTGTGCGTGAAGAACAAAGATTGAAGTATTAGACGTGATAATACATTGAATTTTTGATTATTAATGTTTGTAAATAAGAGTTACATGTAACGTTTAAGCGAAAATTTGTTTGTAATTAAATTTATGACAAAGAAGAATTTAAGTTTACACGTTCTACTCTAAAACTCAAACAGATTTGACGAAAATGGCCTACTGGCGTTTCCTTTACTTCAGCTGGGGTCAATAATGTAATCATGCCGCTTTCCATGTTGATTTTCGCACGTAATTTATTGTGCTTGCGAAGATCATATGTATATATTCCAGCAAGAGATCTTCTTTCTTCCAATATCGCAAAGACATCACCATCGGATGTCGATAATACAATTTGTTCTTGTGTTGGCATAGGCGCGAAGCATCTTTGTCCTGCGAGTAATTGAATTGGTTTATCCGCGGAAAAAGTGTATCTTCGAAGCTCAAACAACCGGTGCGGATTCATGTAGGGAGTAAGACGAATAAGTTGAAGTTGTTCAAGTCCATAATCAGTTCCATCAGAAGAAACAATCGTGGTAGGTGGCACTATGCACCTGGCATGAGCTGGCGACCTGGATCTGGCACGGAGAGAAGGCTCGGCAGGAGAATAAGACCTGGCAGGAGAAGTAGGTCTGACAGGAGCAAGAGTCATGTCAGGAAAATGTTGCCTCTGTAAGGAATGGGAGGGTTCGCTAGGAGCAACACCCATTGGAGGAGACCTGGATCTGGCACGGAGAGAATGC
>CAKNXH010077679.1:0-11910 GCA_932178445.1 Andricus quercusramuli | reverse complement strand
TTTTTCCAGCTTACAACAATTTTATAAATTTCTTTGTTACAGAAATCGGTGCAATGGAGAATCAGAATCGACATTACCATCCAACTGGAGTTCAGAATCCTATATCCGCTGATAATCCTGGCCCACGAGACACTATTATTATAACAAAATGGGTAGACCACGAACCTGCAGAATGGCATCAAGTTCATGGAGAACTCACACCTGATAGAAGGCGTGCACAATGCAATAATCGATTAGGCTTTGCTACTGTACAAATTGGTGACGAATGGTTATATGCATGCCTCAAACGCTCTGAAACTCATAATTATCGTGCGAGCCAGGAAGATGATCGTGGTCAAAACGAAATATTCTACTGTCACGTAAATAGACATGGACTATATTCTCTGCATGGAAGTCTTTCGCCAAATCAGGAAGGAAGCGAGAATGCTTTCGGGAGGGTTCGTTACGTAGAACGGAGTAAAATTGATGTTGAAGGAGATTTATTTCGTCTGCAAAAAAAATAGTTTTCCTATAACTTCGATTTCTTAGTGAATCCATTCTCTAAGATCCAATTCAAGATGGATTGAAGTTTCGACCTTGCTGACCTTGAATCCTACAAACCATTAAGTAGATTTAAGATTATTACCGACGCCAGTAGCTAAATGATGATTCTCGACTTGTCGAGGTCTCGATCGTTAAGCTCGGACGAGTGCGATTAGCGTTCGGATGGGTGATCTTTCGAGAATCTCATTTAGTTGTGTTTTCACTGCATTGAACTACTGTCAATCGGCAGGTTGGACGCCAAGGATGAATGTGGGCACTTGAGGCTATCAAATGCCTACATCCAAACTGGTCTGTCGGTAACCGG
Source organism: Andricus quercusramuli (assembly GCA_932178445.1). NCBI lineage: Eukaryota > Metazoa > Arthropoda > Insecta > Hymenoptera > Cynipidae > Andricus > Andricus quercusramuli. The sequence continues at coordinate 11,063 of CAKNXH010077679.1, read as the reverse complement.
CTGCGCTCAGAAGTTTTGGTTTTCTGCAGTTTTCCACTTCTCTGACAAAATTTTCAGGCCAATGCGAGTGCTTCTAATTAATAATTCGGCTGAAGACGGTAGGGGATTCTAGAAATTTAGAAAAACCCACATTATTAAGTCAGAGATTACTGAGAGGACTTTCTGAGAGTTGGGGTGATTAGGATTTTGGAAAGAGATGTGAAGTAAGGGTTTAATTTCCGACGATCTGCTGTGGGAGGTTTTTTTTTCGATATTCAAGATATCATATATTATAGGATCAAAAACAAAATGTAATATACCTAAGTACTTATAAATGTACTATGATCAATAAATATAGCTCATATGAAAATTCTTTATCCAAAAATATTCAGCCCTGGGCTCAATCGCTAGGAATCTGTAAGAACCACTTGCCTTTCATAGAATTTATCTTTTTAAAAATTAGGTCTGATGATCCACTTTTGTAAATCCTGAATCAATGATTACACAACTTCTGATGAGTATTTTCTGATGACAATTTTTAATTTCAGTTTGAGAGAGAAACTTTGATTTTCCTATATTAGGATCTAAATGTCTTTGGCACAGGAAATTTTCAGCGAAAGAACATAAATTTTCATACAAAAATGGATGAGTTGTGTTTCCGGTTGAAAAAATTAATAAAAAAAAAGACGAATTTTCAAGAAAGCAGTGGAATTTTCCATTATGAATCTTCAACTAGAATAGTTGAGTTTTCAGTCGAACAGATTCATTTTAAACCAAGAAAAAAAAAAATTTCCAACAAAATAGTTCAATCTTCACTCGAAGAAATGAATTTTCAACCATGAATCTTTTTTTTTAGTTATTAAAAACGTTTCAGACTTTTAACCATGTAGTTTAATTTATAACCAAAAACATGAATTTTCAAACAATCATCTCAATGTTCTACGGAAAAGGATAAATTTGTACAGCGTGTCTACTTGAATCCCAAAAAAAAACCAACTAAAAAGATAAATCTTCAATCAAGTAGCTGCCTCTTTTTTAACGCAAAAAGAACAATTTCAATCCCTAAATGGAACAATTCAACTTATATTTAGAAACAAAAAATCCAATTGAACTGATGAATTTTCAACTGAAACGATGAATCTTCAACTGGAATAGTTAAATTTTTAAACAAAATGATGAATTCTTAACTAAAATGATGAATCTTTAACTGAAATAGTAAAATTTTCAGCAAAAGATCTTATTTTGATCCCAGAAATCTACCAAAAACGATGAATTTCCAACAAAATTCATGAATTTTCGACTAACTAAAAAAGATAAATCGTCAACCAAGAAACGAAAAGGAGAATTTTCAATAAAAAGAATACTGTTCCACCGAAGAAATGAATTTTTAAGTAAGGTGCTGAATTTTCAACCAAGAAGATTAATTTCTACCAGAAAAGAGGCTACTGATATTTAATAAATAATTAAAAAATGAATAAAAAATTTAATAAATTTTTAAATAAGAATGAAGAAAGTTTTCATAACTTCATAACTTTCTTTCTAGTTTTGCAGTCGGTCGCTCCCTCTGCAAATAAAAAAAATGTACATATATAGAGATTAATTATTACATATTATTATATTATATTATTTTAATTATAAATTATATATAGAGATTATATTTGTAATATATGTACCAGCATTTTAATCTTGTTATATTTTTAAAATAGCATCTTTTATAAACGAAATACAACAATATTGTAGATACAAATTAAAAATTTATTTATTCATTAGGAAAAGACTTTGCTACCATAAAAGATGATTTTTTACAGAATACTTGAATTTTCAACAATGCAAATAAATTTGCAGCAAAATAATTTAATTTTCAACCTAAAACCATAAATTTTCAACAAAAAAGTGTAATAGTTGATATTTAAACCAAAAGAGATGAAATTTCATTTAAAAAAAAATGAATTTTAAAACCAGAAAGACGAATTCTCTGGACAGAAATAGAATTTTCAACTAAAAACATGAATCTTTGACCAAAAAAAAATGATTTCTCAAAAAAGCGGTTCAACAAGAATTTTATAATAAAATAGTTGATTCCTCAAGCAAAGAAGGTTGATTTCCAATCAATCAGTTGCATTTTTTTCCATGAATTATGAAATTTCTACTAAACGAGATGCATCCTCAAATTTAAGAGGAAAATTTAAGACAACAAAAAATAGTTGAATTTTCACCCAAAAAAGATTTTAGTTTGTCTTTTTAACATCAAAGTATGAATTTTAAATAAAAAGTGAATTTTCTACGAAATAGTTGAATATCCAACCAAAAATGATGAATTTTAACAAAATTGTCGAATTTCCCGCCAAGCAGTTGCATTTTTATCCAGGAAAGATGCAGCTTCTACTGAAATAGATGAATTTTTCAATTTAAAAAGCAAACTAAAAAAAAATAGTTCAATTTTCATCCAAAAAATATTTCTGTTAAACTTTTGAACATCAAAATATGAGCTCCAAATGAGAAGTACATTTTTTATCCAGATACTTAAATTTTTAATACGAAAATACGAATTTTAAACAAGAAGTAAATTTTCTATGAAAATATTTTAATTTTCACCCAAAAAGGTTCTCGGAGAAACATCAACATTCAGGTTTCTCCCAAGCCCAAAGATCTGACTGAACTAGATGACGAGCTTCGTGAAGATTTTTCCGAAGAATCCGACCTCTGGACTATCAATTGTGGTGTATACAGTGCAGCGAGAGCTTTGGCAGATGCAAACCGTAAAACAAAATCCTCGGTTGATCATAAGACCAACAGACGAATACATCAACTCAGCACAAAGATATGCTGGGCAAGACAGTACGTGTCCGGCATTCAGTGTGTAATTGACTACATAACATCTGGCAGGACTTTCACTGCCAAGGTTCAAAAGTTCGCGCGTGAACTGCGGATCCGTCATCACACAATCAACAAGTCAAAGCTACTGACCATCAGGCAGCATATTGTTGACAGAATACGAGTACTATCTGACGCTAAGAGAAGTCTAGAGCGGAGGGAGAGGTGGGTCCGAGAAAATCAACAGTTTTTCTCTAACCTACCTACTTGGAAGAGTCGACTCTTCCAAGACCCTCCAGTTACTGTCGAACATCCGCCGAAGCTTCAAGGAGCTGTGCAATGCCCTCATAACAGCTGAGGAGAAATGCCCACCTATCACTACCGAGGAGGTGAAAAACGTATTAAGAGGCATGAAGAACTATTTCGCTCCCGGTCCAGATGGTATCAAGACCTTCTGGTGGAAGAAGTTTCCTTCAACCCACCAGCATCTGGCCCGAATTTTAACCTTATATCTAAAGTCGGAAGAGCCTATTCTGTAGTGGTTGGTGGAAGGGCGCACTGTGCTCCTGCCGAAGACGGGCAACTTAGCTGACCCTAAGAATTGCAGGCCAATAACTTGTCTGAACACACTGTATAAGATCTTTACAGCTATCCTAAGCGATAGGATTCTACGGACAATTGGACCTGTGTGGCGAGAGATATACGAACAACGCGGCTCAAAGAAAGGCGTAGCAGGATGTCGGGAGAACCTGCTAATCGATAGATGTGTTTGTAAAGAGGCAGCATCCTATCAGCAATTCCTATCGATGGCCTGGATTGATTACCGGAAAGCTTTTGATTCACCCTACCATAGACTTATCATCTGTCTGTTGGAAAGCTTGCAGGTTCATCCACACATCGTGAGGTGCATAGAGAAATTAATACCGCTTTGGGAAACCAGATTTACTATCTCATCTGGAAAAATCGTGTGATCACTAACAGTGTCACCTTTCAGAGAGGTGTATTTCAGGGCGACACCATGAGGCCTCTTCTCTTTTGCCCCACATTATGGTCACTGTCTCTCGCACTTCGTCATTCCGAAGGGTACCCCTGTGGCAAACATGGAGATCAAAAGCATAAGGTCACTCATGTAGTTTACATGGACGATCTCAAGATCTATGCTAGAAATGAAGAGAAACTACATCAAGCTCTAAAAATTGTCAAAGGGTACACTCAAGAGATTGGAATGGAGTTCGGGTTAAATAAATGCGCCAGGGTTAATTTGAAGAAAGGAAAACTTAATGGCATCCCCGAAAAACCTGAGCTCGTTGACAGAAGCGCTATACGACACCTTAGCGCTGGAGAGACCTATACATACCTGGGCCTGCAACAGAGCCGCATTCAGGACGTGACATCTATAAAGGATACTCTCCGAAGCAGATACAAACGTCTCATCCGGCAGATTTGGTCTTCCGAACTGTCGGCTAAGAACAAAGTATCTGCAACGAACATGCTTGCCGTCCCGGTAGTACTCTATTCATCTGTAGTGGTTCCATGGACGAAGCACGAGCTCAGATCCCTTGATATCGGGACGCGAAAGATTTTGCACATGAACAAAAGCATTCACCTTGAGTCTACTGTTCCGCGACTTTACATCTCACGCCACCTAGGTGGTCGCGGAATACTGAATCTTGAATGTCTCTACAACAGGATTATCCTTGGTACAGCGCATATAGTCGCAAATGGCCAAGACCCACTTCTTAAAATGGTCAGGAAACATGAAGAAGCGGGAAAAGGGGCGTTTCTGTACAAAGCAGCGGAGGAGGCTGCTGAGACACTCGGCCTTGACTTGAATACCAGGGGTGAGCCAAATGCATCAAATCTTATCCATCTTGATTACTCACTTCTGAAGGTCCGGATTAAGAAAGCACAGGAGAAAAACTGCCGCGAAGAGCTCCTCGAAAAGAGGATGCATGACATCTTCCAAAGAAATGTAGAGGATCAGTCGATATCGTATGAGCTAACGTATGCTTTCCTTAAATCATCCGGATTGGAGTCGGGCACGGAGGCTTTCATTTTGGCATGTGAAAACGGTGTCATTTCCAATCTAGCATACCGTCGCCACATTTTGAGCCCAGATATTCCCGATGATAGCTGCAGAACGTGTCATGCACACCCCGAGCATCTAGAACACATATTATCTAGTTGTCCAACTCATGCGGGAACGACCTACATCCAAAGGCACAATGCGGCACTAAGAGTGCTTTATCACCATCTCTGTCACTCTTACGGAATGGGCTCAAATACCGCTCCGCTAAACGCTCCTAGGGAAATAGAGTCAGTTGTCGAAAATGAGAAGTGTCGTATATACTGGAACTTCATATTCTCGACAATTGTTTTTGTTGCGCACTTGAGGCCTGACATAGTTCTCCTTGACTTAGAGAAACGAACCATGTTCGTTATCGAATTTTCGGCACCAGCTGACAAAAACTTCACAGCAAATGAAAAATCTCTTTGGTTGAAAATTTAACTATTTTGATGAAAATTCGTTTCACGTTTGGTTAAAGATACATTTTTCAAACTGACAATTAAACTTTTCCATTTTGGTAAAAAAATTATCTTTTGTACTTGAAAACTTGACTGTTTGGTTGAAAATTCTTCTTTCTTGGTAGGGATTTGATCTTCTTGGTTGAAAATTGATCCTTTTTGGTTAAAAATTCATTTTTTGGGTTGAAATATCAACTGTTGGAAAACAATATACTTCAGCACCAAACAATTTCATGACATAAACAGGGTTAGACTGCCCGATTTCACATGAAATCGATGAAGAACAGAATTGTTGCCTTAAGTATTAAAAAATAGTGGACAATCAAAATTTCCTCTATTGGAAATAACTGTCTATAATTAGAAATTAATCATTTTAAAATTCTCATTCTAAAAATTCACGCATCATACAACCAATAAGGTTTTCAACAACAATATAGGCGAGATCTCGGGAATGCGGCATTTTTAAAGAGGAAACATGTTTTGTTGATTTTTAGCATTCTATTTCCGTGCTTATATCAACTTTCTAGAGGACATATGGATTAGTATGGCTTTGCAGACGTGTTTCAATTCAAAATCAAACGTAAACAGCAAACATTTTTGAAGGTTTTATGAGTTACAACTCCACCGGATATGAAAAGTTCTACGATAAAGAATCGTTGCCCTTCGACCTGATGGCAAGCAGCCTATAAAAGCAGCTGCTTTTCAGGAAATTTTTCTTCTTGAAAATTCGTCTGGAGTCCACTATTGATACCTCTACTCGCGTCTGGAAACAATGGAGATGGTCATTCTATTCTTTGCCTACGTGGCTTTGTTTAATTTTGCAAGTAGGTGTACCTAACATGATATCAAAAATTGTTATTAATCTAAGTTCAAATATGGTAACATATGAAAAGAAAAAAGCAACGATTAACGAAATTTTTTAGTTCGTGTACCGCCACGTTGCTATGTTTAAAATAATGTGACATATGGAAAGAAAAAAGTAACGTTTGACGGAATTTTTTAGTTTCTTCATGAAGACTATTCTTGAAAGTGACTCCTAAATATAATAAATAAATTATACAAATACAGTTTTTTGGTGCAAAATATTTTTGATTTTCTTCGTTTCTTCGTGAATACTGTTTTTGAAAGTAGGTGCGTTTTGCTAATACCTCTACAACGGAATTGGTATATTTGATTTATGCCAGAATTTCGGGCTCTTTTATTTCTCTCAGAAAAATGACTTTTGGTTGGAGGTGCTGGCCGCCAGCACCTCCACTACAGAAAATTTGAGAAATTGAAAAAATAAAAAGCGCCAGAATTGTGGGCTTTTTTGTGCTCTCAAAAAATGCCGAAATTAATTTTCAAAAGACCACCCCTGTCTCCCAAAAATAACCCTTAAAATAACTTACACGTCTAGCCTATACGTGAGCTTATTCAAATTTCGGGTTATTTTTGGGCTCCCCAAAGCACTAGAAAAATATTTTGAAAAATCAACTCTGATCCTTAAAAAATAACTTTAAAGAAAACTATATAGAATAAGTACGAGAAAACATATACCTTAGGTCTGAGATAGTATTGAGCAGCCCCCTGGAACTCTAAGTTGAAAATGTACAATGTGTTGACGGTGGCCGTGTGCTGGCGCCAGCTATGCACTTGGCCTATGATCGTTGCAAATGCATGGCAAAATGATAAAATTGAATTTAATAACACATTAAAAGTAATTTACTGACAGTATTGAATAATCTTTAAGTGTTTTTAATTATCTTTGTAACATTTTCCATCCTCTAAGCGAAAAAAAACTGAAGGAAACTGCTTTTAGATGTAAAAATCTGCATGTATTTACAGATGTTCCAAAACATCCACGGTGTTGAAATTTTGAACTTTAGATTATAAATAAATGATATCTTAATATATTTTCAGGGTGACCGCTGGACCGGGAAGCCGGGAATTTTATAAAACCGGGAAATGACAGTGAATTTATTTTTTATTGGGAATTTTACAAATATTTAGAAAAAAAATCGGTCTCAGTTTGATTTTAACAGTTTTTAAAATAATTAGTTGAATTTTTATCTGTTTCAATTATATCATTCAGTTGACAATGCGTAATTCAAAAATCTTTCACTTGAAAATTTTCTATTTTAGTTTTTGATTGTTAAGCGTACATTTTCCATTAAAAGAATTCAAAAATGCAGTTTTAAAGACTTACAAATTTTTTAATTAGAAGCTTTTGGGATCAAAAAATTTGGATAAAAAATCTTTTTAATTGATCAACTGTGGATATAAATTATAATGATTTTTAAAATTGAACTGTGCATTAAAGATTAAAAAGTGAATAATAATTAATTCTACAAGATGATGCGAAATCTGTTCAAAATTTAATAATTTTAAGATTTTAACGTTAAAGATTAAACTGTTTAAATTGGAAAGTTAGTAGTTAAACAAATGTAAATGCATGATTGAAACTTTATAAAATATTTAAAATTGTAAAATAACTTCAAAACAATATATTCATACCTAAAGACTTTTGTTAAATTTAACATTATTGTTTTAGTCTAAAAGTTGAAACTTTAAAATTGGAATTTTTTCAATTATGAAAAACAACAATAGCTCAATATTTAGAAATTTTTAACTGTTCATTTAAAATCAGTAATTGTAAATCAAATATTCAAATTTAAACAAAAAACTAAACTTTGAACATTATAATTTTAATTGTTCCATTTCAAAAATTTTAATTTGCAAGTAAAATTATTGAATTTTGATATATAATGAATATTGAACACCTATTATTATTCCTAGAAAAAATTCAAGTGAGTTGAATTTTGTTTCAATTTAAAATTTGAAATGATTTTAATTAATTTATACAAAGTATCTGCGTAAACCAACAAAATTTGGCTATTCGTACTGAAATTTTGGTACAAATAGCCCACGGCCTAATTTAAAACAAAATTAAGATTTGTGCACGTTTCGAACGAAAAATTTAGAAGATTTTTATGAATTGTGAAAGGCTTTAAAAGAATAAGAAATATTTTCTTAAGATTTCTAGGAGAATTGAAAATAACCTTTTATTTTGAAAAATAAATTTTAAGAGAATATTTAAACAGGTTTAAAAAGATTTCTGAAATTGTCGAAAACGAATCTGGAAGATTTTGAATTTGAGGAAGAATTCGAATCATTTTTAAAGATGTTTAGAAGGTGTTCCGTTTATGTCAAAAGTGTAATCGTTCAATTTTTAATATTTCTAGTTTAAAATTGCTTAAAATGACCCTGATTTTCAAATTTTCAACTTTGAAAAAGTGAACCAAAAATATACATTGTAAACAAATTTAATTAGTTTTAATGATTTCATTTAAAAAATTGCTTTTCGGCATGACTATTATTATGAGATTTAACTTAAAATTTAAGACGAATAGGGAATTTTGATTATACTTGTTTACAATTACATTATTATTGTTTACAATACAATTTTCATTGTTCATTTAACAATAGTTTTTAGGGTTTGATGTTTTTCTCTCTCACTTTAGGTAAAGTTGCAAATATTATTTAATCATAATGCTATAGGGCTTATTTTAATCCTTAAAGGATTCTCTGCAAATGTCATTGGTACGTTTTTATTGAAACAATTTTATTTAGGATTTATAAAATTGTGATTTTTGTAAACAATAGGTTTTCAGAAATTTTGTTGAAATAAAAACTTACCAATAAGATTTGCAGAGAATCTTAAGAAATAAAATAAGCCCCTACAGCATCAGAATTAAATAAGAATTGCAACTTTTACCTGAAAAAATAAAAACATTAAACTCTAAATAGTTATTGTCAAATAAAGAAAACCCGAAATATTTTTTTCAAACGTTCACCTCGAGTTCTTTTCCAAAATTAGTTATAATTAACATTAACATATTTTCCTCGATTTTATAAATAATTTTGAACAAGTTTCATTTTTTTAAATAGAAATAACATATGATAATAAAAAATAATAATAAATTTAATAATAAATAAGGGAACCTGCGCTGATTCAAAGTTTTCTTTCAGTCGCCGTATTCCAGGCCACCTACGAAAAGGAAAAACCTGCTCCCAAACCTCGGAGGAAATATACTTATTTAAAATATTCAATAGAATCTGTTAAAAAAATTAATATTTTATATACTAGATACAAATTATTCATGAAGAAAAGACTTATATACAAATACTAAGAGGCATCAGAAATTTATATATAGTTATATACAAAGTTGATTATTTTCTATTAAAAAATTGTTTTAAAATATTGGAAAATCCTAAATGAATTTAAATTAATAAATAAATAAAGTAAATATTATATAATATAATAAAAAATATTATAAAGTTTAGACGATTTTCTTCTCGGATATTTAAAAAATACACAAATAATGATTTGTCTGATTTAATTGCGCATGAATAATAATTTGTTGTAGTTAGTAGGAATGCATTGGGATTTACGTCTAAAAGCAGTGAATTTTACGATTTTCGCTAATTATTTTGAACTCAAAAGATTTAAAAAATCTTAAAGATCATCATCTTTTACCCAGAACTATCAGAAAATTATTTTTCTTCAACAAACTTTATTATTTTAACACTTTTGCCTTGCAATATTTGAATTCTAAGCCAACTGCATAGCTGGTGCCACCACACGGCGACCGTCAACTCTCATGACAATATTTTCCACAGGCCTCCACAGAGAAGTGGCATGGGGCTGGTATTGAGCTCACTGAAAATAACAAATCAAATTGACTTACAATAACCTGTATCACTAAAAGCTACCCCTGATTAAAAAATATACAGGGTATCTAAAAAATAACGAAACACCTTGATCTTCAAGGTTATTTCAAGGTCAAATTTGTTTTTTTTCTTCAAGTAGGAACCCCGATTTCCGACAAGGGCAATCGAAAGAGCGGGAAATTTCACGTTAAAAAATGTACTCAGGTCTAGGTCAAGGATGACCTTGAGCTTCAGCTGGACGTGTTCAGGCTTGACCCAGGTATGGTTCGGGTCCAATCTGTACTGCTTCGGCTCAGGTGTTGAATTGAATTGCATTTGACCTCGAGCTTGATCGTCAAGGTAATTTCAGGGTCAACTTCGTTCATTAAGTGGGAACCCCTATTTTTGACAACGGCAGTAGGAAGAGCGGGAAATTGTGCATCCAAAACATGTGCTCAGGTCATAGAGAAAGGATGACCTTGAACTTCAGCTAAGGGTTTTCAGGCTTGTCCCAGGTATGACCTGAGTCATGTCTGGACTTAAAATTTCCTGCTCTTTCGGTTGCTGTTGTCAAAACTAGGGGTTCTTACTTAAAGAAAAAAACAAAGTAGACCTTGACATAACCTTGAAGGTCAAGCCCAAGGTGAAATTCAAGACCGCTACTGGAAGGGGGTGATGAGATGGAAATGGATTAGAAACATGTGGAGAGGACGGCTGGAACATGTAGGTGAAGAGGAGGGAACAGTGGGTGTAAAAAGTGTTAGGCATAAGAGTCGAATAGGTGACAGATAGAGTCTAAGGAAGAAATGAGTTCATTTTCACTGACACATTCAATTGCTCCAATTGTTTTTCTACAGTTCTCTCTACTGTTTTTCAGTGAGATGAGAGTGGAAATTAGGTGAGAAAGTTACATAATTGGCCCCCTCATTAAATAGAAATTTCCGTAACTGTATCCTAAACGTAATATGCAAACAGAAATCTTCCTGCCTAAGTGCATAAATACTTAGGAACAGTTATTTTTTCCAGCTTACAACAATTTTATAAATTTCTTTGTT